>PQWD01009557.1:0-14461 GCA_019425675.1 Leucinodes orbonalis
GAGCCTTGGTCAGCAGTGGACATAATTGGCTGTAATGATGATGATGATGATATTATATGATTAAAAAAGTTAATTCTGTCATACCACATTTTATTTTAGTTGTTTTTGAGTTTTCGTCTTGGCTAACAGACAGAGTGTGCAATGGTGTGGACTGTTGCCCTCCTACCGAGAGAGTTGAGGTTCAAATTCCAACACGTACCAATGTGTTTTTGAATTTTCGAAATTATATGTACGTTATCCGACGCTCATACGGTGAAGGAAAACATCGTGAGGAAACCTGCGCAAGCCTGCGAAGAGATTTAAAAGTTTGTGTGAGAAGTCGTCCAACCTCCACTTTGCCCGCGTGGACAACTAAGGCCTAAACACCCGTTACGGGTAGGCTCGTGCCCCCCGGTGGGGACGTTTATTGAGCTGATGATGATAAACAGACAGAGTACATATTAAAAATATATTACTCAAACTCAATCATTTATTGCCAAACCATAATGTACATAAGGTTTACATAAAAGTGAAACCAGTGTTATGACCCTGTTGGGCACGCAATATGAGGAGAGGAACATAACATTTAAATTAGTAATTTATTTTATTCTAAATACCAATACATTTATTTATGATTATCAGTAAAATATTCATTAATATCATAATATGATTTATTAATAGGTACTGTTTAGTTTTCGGGTAAATATTATATCGCTTTATTTTTAATATATCGGGTAATTTATTATATATTTTATAAGAAGATGTTAGTGTATAAGAGACTTATTTCAATCGGGATGTTGCAATATAATTATTTTTGTGTCTAATGAATTTACATGGAATATCTTCACGTTTGTAAAAAAAATGATTGTTTTACGAACGAATTTACATATCTCTAGAATATATAAGCTGGGTAAGGTTAATATTTTATATTTAACCGAAGTACGTGTCGCAACTATCAGTCTGATCTAATTTACTATGATTCGGATCAACTTTTTTTGAAGAGTAAAAAGCGATCCTGCATCCGTGCTGTTGCCCCACAGAATGACGCCGTAGCTCAGCCAAGCGTGCGCGTACGCGTAGTAGGTTGTATTGCCGTTTCCATATTTGTTGTCTTTTTATTTCACGTAGTGCATACGAAAAGCTCGACAGTTAGACTTTACCCTTTGACGTGCGCCTTCAATTATGGAGTGTCTAATCTATAACCAAGCAATCTAAACTCTCTTACAGTTTCTAGAATTGTACCATTAAATATAAAATCAAATTTAGTGCAGTTTTTGGTGAGGGTGAAAAGTTATTATTTTAGTTTTAGAAAAATTTATTTAAGATTATATCATTTAGCCAGGTTGAAGTTTTAGATAAGAGTAAGTTGAGTTTCATATGAATGTCACTATTGTTTTGACATGAAGTTAGAAGACATAATCTGCAAACAAGACGCACGTTCTTCGATAGCTTTAGGTAGGTCATTAATGTAAATTAAGAATAATAAACACCCGACAACACTGCTTGAGGTATTGATGCATTTATCACCTTACAATCAGAGACCACCTTTTTGATATTTTGGGTAGTATTATCAAAGTGTCGATCTCAACAAATTTAAAATAATCTTCAAATAAAGAAATGCCAGTAGTAAATCAGGCGCATCTAGGCACATATTATCAACTATCCAAGAGCACAGAGTAACTGCTCTTGTCAGTAATACAGATGCAAATCGACTTTGCCCAGAGGAGCGTTTACCGGGGGGCGTTTGTGGGATTCAAACTTAAATGTATTTCGGCTGTTAAGGCGGGATGTTATTTCATGCAGCTTAAAGAGTAGCGACACTGTTTGAAGACACATTACTCTACTTCAGTAAAGTTCAGTTTAGTTGAGGTTTAATTTTGATAGGAGAACATTGGGTCCAGTTCGGCATAATGCTTTTGTATTAACCTCTATAAAATTTAGTGGGAAGAATATTTAACATTGATTATGTACATATATATATATATGTACATAATCATACATGCACTTGTTAACTTGCTGATTAACATATATATATATATATGTTAATCAGCAAGTTGAAGTGGCAGTGGGTTGGTTACGTACGTCGCAGAACCGATGCCGTTGGAGCAGACGAGGTCTGGAGTGGAGACCGCGTCTTGGCAAGCGTAGCATAGGACGCCCTTCGGCCCGATGAACCGATGACTAGCGAAAGGTCGCCGGTGGAGGCTGGATGAAAGAAGCGGAGGACCGGGATATCTGGCGCAAAATGGGGGAGACCTATGTCCAACAGTGGATTGCAATAGGTTGAATAAGACATTAATTTTCGCCACTAAATCATCCTGAAACACAAAAATGCAAAACTCTTATATTTCACGGGACGATATCTGACGCTGCGTTGATTGAAATAAGACAATGGTTGCGTTGAGTGTACATACTCTAACATTAATCAATGGTGTTATTGTGCGTAAATTAATCACCTGTTATATATATTATTTACTATGGGTACATTTTTATGTAGAATCACTGAAATAAAGAGGGCTTAGGACGCTGACAGCTGTAACACAGTTTATACTAAAACAGCTGTCATCGTATACCTCGAGTTCACATAAAACACTGTTTATCTTGTGAATGTATTCTTACGGTAAACCATTGTAATAAGGAGTGTCAAATAAATATTTTTTCATTTTTTTTTTCATTCCTTTCTAGATGAGTACTAGACACTTAGTACCGGTACCTATGTTAACTTTAATCAAATATATAATGTTATTAATTAATGTTTTAATGACCATATGAAAATAAACATAATTTTAATTCCTTGTAATAAAAACTAATAAAAGCATATTTGATTTCAGACATTGAATACATATGTGTGGTTTTCCTCTTCAAAAGAAGCTTCAATATGCCATTTACTACTGAATCATCATCAGCTCATTAAACGTCCCCACCGAGGGGCAAGAGCCTACCCGTTTAGTCGTCCACGCGGGCCCAATGTTGATTGACCGACTTTACGCACAACTTATTAATCTCTTCGCAGGCGTGCGCAGGTTTCCTCACGATATTTTCCTTCACTGTAAGAGCGTCGGATAACGTATATAATTTTGAAAATTCGATATCACATTGGTACGTGGCGGGACTCGATCCTGCGCCCTCCCGGTAGGAAGGCAACAATCCACACCATTGAGCCACCGACGCTCTCTATATTAACTACTGAATATTATCTGTTATATTAATTGTTTTGCTAAAAAGCAACACCATTCCTTATAATCATTAGAAAAGCGCAGCAATCTTCCTTTATAAATTCATATCTACAGCAAACAACATTTTTAATTAACGATAACGTTATTTCCTTCTCGCTAACGGCCTATTTGCAAAGAAAACCGTCTGGAATAGGCTCGAATTATCAATTCAATCTATATAAGGTGCGGCCTTGGGCAAACAACGAATGCCGTAGCTTCGCATCATTAACCATGTAATGCCTGCTAATTTTCAATGTACCGCAAACTGATTTGCATAATTAATTCACTCACCCACACACTGGCAGCGTGAAATATTAAAATTGCGGTCTGTCCCTTCATTTAAATTTCTAAATCGCGGCAGGGCTACAGTGGTTCGAATGGTGACCGCTGTGTGCTGCCTTAGTCTGAAGTGTTATTTGAGAACGACAAGGAGTGTTGTTTTTCTAAATAAATATGTTAGCGATTAAGCAGATCTCAGTTGCTTAGCATAGACTAGAGATTTAGTAAAAAAATAACTGAGCAAATCAAACAGAAATGTTACTTATTATGTGTCTTACCCTTATGCGGGAATATATAGAAACTAAAAACGCAGTAACAGCGAGGGAATGGGAAGTGAGGTAATGACACTAGCCAATTTTGACATCGAAATATTAAAACTCGGTTGGGCACGCTTGGTGGGTTACGGCCCAGTCTCTCCTTAGACGTGCTTTACAAACACTTTAATTAACGACGGAAATGCATGCCTTATTTTTTCTCAAATCTTCCCACAACCTCTAAAGCAGGAGATAAAAAGTGTAAGAATCTCCGCTGAAATGAACACAGAACAGTACTCTGTGTCTTTAAATTTCAAAATCAGAAAAGAGGAATAGTGTTACCTCGAATTTAAAGCAAGCGAAGTTGCGGGCAATCGCTTGTAGTAAATAATATTCACGGAATTTTGCCTCCGTGTGTAGCACGTAGGTAATGCCAGCGGTTTGTCTTCGGCCGCGACATGCTGCGCTTTGTCAACAGTGTTCACGCATTTTTTATTTTACACTAGCGCCTGCTGTTGTATTATCATGGATAGAGGCGTGTTGTATTACAACTTTGTCGCATTATATCACTGTTGAAGAAACTTGTTAGAAGTATTTGTAAAGGAATATGACTATATTTTTGTTTTTTATTTGCCAATCTAGCTCTCAACAAGCAGAAGAATAGAGTTTAAAAGAAGGATAATCCTGCTAGATGACAGGTAATGTAGTATACTTCCGGCCCCATGGATAGCTTGCGAAAATTTTGCTAGTGAAGGCTGGATGAGAAAAACGGAGGACCGGATAACTGATACGTAATGAGAAAACACATAAAAGCTAATATCTGAGCAGAAAACACTTAGGTAATAAGATAATAAGTAAAAAAGAAATAAATAATTTATTATTTTTGCTCATTGCAACGCAAGTATGGCGAAAAGCGGTAAAAGCACACTTTATGATAATTTCACTGTGATACGATGTCCAAAGTAATTGGACCCACTCAGCATGTACCCTACGCCACTGACACCTAAAGGTGTCGGAGACAATAGATTAGTTATTGTGTCTGGAATTCTGGATTCCTCGCGTTCAAAGGGATTGCCAAAAAAAGGTTTCCTTTCACATAGCATAAATAAATATTGCCAAACAAACAAAAATTTCAATGAAGGAAAGCACGTAAACGAAGGAGTAATTTCCTATTGTCTACATTAAGGGGATAACAAGTTATCCGTAACAATTAAACTCCGGCTTGTCAAAAAAGTTTTAATGACTGCCCCACTTTGAAAAAGTTTAAAAAGCCTTCGATAGAATACTGCTTCCAGAGAATGGCTACCTGCTAGAGATGTGAATAAACGATACCGTTTTCTTTGTTTTTGCAATACTGAAATGATTTCTTAAATGAACACCTACTGTTATTTATTTTCTTCAGCACTGCTTCTGTCATAGTCAGGTGTATCACTTACCACCAAGTGAGCGAGTTGACCGTCCCATTTACTTATAAGATGAAAAACAACTGAACTGTCATTATTCATAAGTAGATTTTAATATGCATTTAATTCACTATTCAAAGTACAATCTGTAACTAAAATTATACTTTAAATAATAAGATGTCTAAAGATTTTAAAGAGATACCGACTCATCATCATCAGCTCATTAAACGTCCCCACCGAGGGGCACGAGCCTACCCTAGTGATTAGGCCTTAGTCGTCCACGCGGGCCCAGTGCGGATTGGACGACTTCACACACGACCTTCGAATCTCTTCGCAGGCGTGCATGAAGGTTTCCTCACGATGTTTTCCTTCACCGTAAAACGTCAGATAACGTACATATATTTCGAAAATTCGAAAACATATGTACTGTATGTATGTATGTGAAAATTCGTGTCGGGGTTTGAACCTCAGCCCTCCCGTAGGAAGGCGATAGTCCACACCATTGAGCACCGACGCTCTTGAGATACCGACCATTGAGATACCGACTAATATTAATATTATGACTTTTATCTTGTTCATGTTCAGTTTAAGACCCACCTGTTGAGAAGCTCTATCTTGGTTTGAGCATAGTGTCTAAATCCTTCACGATTTGTCACGATAACAACATATCGGAGAATCGAAGACGAATGATTTATTCGCTATTAATGATGATGCCGAATCCTTTTAAATCGAGCATCTAAAACAGATCTTTCAACGCAGCTGTAAACAGTATCGGTCATGTCATAATATAATATCTCTCTGTATCACTCTTTGGTGCAATTGGAAAGGTTGTGAAAGCTCTTCATGTACTCGGACTGACATCCAATATTATTGATATATTAATCAAAATAAAACTGGAACAACACTAAATGACACGTTCTTCGTTAGACCGTTCTCTAGCAGTTTTTCTCAACTTGGCATTTTATAATTACAAAAAGTTTTAGGGGTCGTGTTAATTCGGTCACGGAACAGTGAATCCTCTGTATTTTTTTTGAAGTGCTCTAAACGAGTTCTTTAATTCATATTGCCAAGTTTTCCTATTATATTTCTTTCGAGTTCACTCGTCATGGATGGATTTGGAATGAGAACTGGGGATTTTTTTCATCCTATACCGAAAAGTAAAACAATATTAAGACAAGTATGTTCTTAGTTGCATGGTAATTTATTATAGTTTGTTGTTTACATAAGATATTGTGTCGGCCAATCGGTACTGGGCCCGCCGACAAAGGCCTATTCACCCTTTACGGGCAGGCTCGTGTCCCGACGTTTAATGAGCTGATGATGATGATAATATATTGTACTATATGTCTCAATTGTATTTCAGCAGAAATAAAATTCAATGCAATCTTCGAAAAAACGTTTAAATTGCAACCTATGTAAACCTTCATGAAATTACTATATAGTCAAACCCAAATCATAATTTGAAAAACAAACGCATTTTCAATACATCACATATTATAATCGCATATAAAACACAGTTTTTAAACTTTATTGCAATAATGATAGAAATATACACCGCCCTATTGTTGAAACAAAGAAAAACAAAGTCTAATCATTTTCGTTGAAAACAATTGCGAACAAACTACGCGCCGTCCACGGCAAGTCACGTCGTAAAACTTCAACAAACTTCAACGTCGAATTAATAAAAAAGCAAATAGACAGAATGGCGAAAAAAATTACGAGATGCGGGTTGGTTTACACTTGAGCGCATCAGACAACTGCACATGCACTGCAAAACTTGAAAGCTGCCCATGCTTGGTTGCAGTAAGCGCATTAGTAGTAAAATAAATGAATATGAATGAATAAGTGTTCAAAAGGAAATAATAAGAAAGGAATGAATAAAACTAATAAATTGGATAAAAATTATCACTATTTCGTACATCGAATGTTATCTAAATTTTATATATATATATAGAATATATTATGAAATTAAATAACTATAAAATACATCATGCAAATCAAAAAAACTTATATAGCTATATTTTAAAAACTGTTGATGGTTGAGAGTTTGTTTCTGCGAAAAATCCAACGGCTGGCGTGAAGTCGCCAATCGGCACTGGGCCCGCGTAGACGACTAAGGCCTGTGCACCCTATACGGGAAGGCCTCGGTGGGGACGTTTATAAGCTGATTGATGATACTTAACTTTTACATGTCACCTTCTTGAGTATTTACTTCAAATTGCTATGCCAAAGAATGCTTAATTAATCATACAAAGCAAATAAAAATTTAAGTTAATTCGGTCAGATGTACCCCAACCCTTATAGCAGCAAAGTTGGCCGACAGTTTTGTCAGTACAGAAGTTGTTTTCAACTTGATGTCGTAATAAAGTGCTTCGAAACAGCGTTCAGCTGAATTAAGCCGAAAAAACTGGCCAATAAATCGCCGCACTTCGTACCATCGTATTAGGGTACCGCAAATTCGCATATATAAATTAAACGGGTGTTTAAATAAAATACATTTTTTGCGAAACGGAATTTTATTGAAATTTTGAATTTACCGATTCAAAGGTTGTGCGTGAAGTCGGCCAATCCGCAATGGGCCCGCGTGGAAGACTAAGGCCTATTTACCCTATATGGGTATGCTCGTGCCCCTCGATGGGGACGTACTCGTATAATGAGCTAGAAAATACCAGAAATATTACTCATATGTTATGTAATCAAACTGCATTAAATGCACTTAATATGTCGGAACGGCTAAAAATATGACTCTAATTAGTTCATGTAAAAAGTAATACTCCCATAATAAAATTTATGTGAACAACACCTACAATGTCGAATATGACGGAAATCACAACAATGATGTAAAAAAGTCTGGATTCGTGATATGCTCACAAAAAGAATCGAAAAAAGTGTTCCGAATGCAGTGACAGCACATACACATATTTCGAATGAGCGCACATTTACCTAACAAAAGAGTACAAACTATGCTCTTTCGGCGGTTCGTTTTTGAGTCACGGATGGCGTATCTACCTTTATTTATACAGAATATCATTGAATCACAATAGATAATTTATTTCTGTGCCTACATTAGATCCTAATGCATGTTAAGACAAGGTTGTTTAGGTATTCAAATAATTTAGTTTTCATTTTGAAACATGAAATTTTAGCATAATATTAAACTTCAAATTATAATTAATCAGAAATGGAAAAGAGGATGTAATTTCATTGTTGTGGACTGTTGCCTTTCGATCTGAAGAGTACAGGTTCCAACCCCGCCACGTACCAATGTATTTTCGAATTTTCGGAATCGTTGTACGATATTCCGGCGCTTTTGCGGTGAAATACAACATCGTGAGGAAACCTGCGCACACCTACGAAGAGATTCAAAGGTTGTGCGTACAGTCGGCCAATCCGCTCGTGCCCCTCGGTGGGGACATATTATGATGATGAGAAATAAAGTTATGATACAAAGTTTACAACAAAACATGGATGAATCAGTCGATCTCCCAGCCGATATCGTCTCACTACAAGGCAAGGCAACAAGGAGATTGATTTATATTCCACATCGGACCTAAGAAGGATTAGTGAGTATTAATGGATACCATAGCATGGAGGGACTCCGAATAGTGTTTGATCATCCATCCTATTACTACCCTTTCCTATAATTGCTTGACATATGCAGTGTGTTGACCAAAAGATCTCGGATATATTTTTTAAGATTAAAAATACTCCTTCCAATATCTCGCAATTAAAAATGTGTTTTTATATCGGCCAGCAATCCATAGAGGTTTTATATTTACCTATTAATTTATAGCAATCTCCAAATATCTACGACGTTTCTAATCACAATATTAAATTTGTATACAAACAGCGCGACGTATCAAACAACAATTGAACTAAACAAAAGGTAAGTTCCCCAAAGCGTTGCATGCCGTTGCGAAACCCAAAAACCCATCGTACATTGCGACCACATAAGCCACTAGCCGCCGGCATCCGTAACTTGCGTAACGGCCAAAGTTGGCCAGTTTACACATTTTTGGTATAATGTAGAGCAACTGTGAATTATCGCCCTTAGGGCGCGCTTACAAACCAGCCTCCTATTAGCTTGTGTCGGAAACAAAGCCCTTTATCGGCCTATTACGTGGATTAACGAAATATGCGACCTTCACAACAATAAAGGCCAATTTAAAAAAGGATCGTTTAACTGCGCTGCTGTTAGGTAAATGTTCGCGGTGCGGAAAATTTACTTTCACGTAGAGTTGTACTTTTTGTAATATGAACAGTGTAGTATACTATATTAAAATAATGTTGTTTACTCCAGTAAAGTTAATTTATGAGATCCTGGCTCTTCAACTAGCTTATCGCAGTGTAAAAAAAATGGTTTTTAAAAATGCATGCCATAATGTATTGTATATATAAGACATTAAGTTGCTATTCGTGAAACAACAATTTCAGGTATGTACCGTAGAATAATCATTATATCGCGTCAAAGATTGGTTTGACCTGCTGAACAAGGAACGAGACTGTTGCCCATATCTAAATGATCCAAATCCTTTCAAAGTTGGGTAAACTAGCCCAGCAATGGACTACACGGTTCAAATGATGATGATGATATTGCGTCATGAATAAAATCCAAATTTAGTGTTGTAGTAGAAATGGTAATAAAGAGATACCCCATATATGGAATGCTTACAAAAATACCGAAAAAAGTGTTCCAAATTCAGTGGAAGCATGAAGATGGCTTAACAATAAAATGATTAAAAAATGTATTTATTCAATTGAGAAATTTATTTATAAAGAACACGTATAAATGTCAAATGAAGTTACCACTGGACCGGACAATGTAAAAGAGATGGCGTTAAAAAATATTGAATAAAAGACGGCTAGTGTTTGTCATTGCCGCCATTTGTAAAGAAGATGTGTATTCCACCAATTATATATAACTTTGTCCATCCCTACAATTCAATCACTTGGTTTTTTTTATGTTATAAGTGTACAGGACGGTCTGGACGCTCACCTGATGGTCAGTGACACGCCAGACCATGACAGAGCGGCACTGAAGGAGACCAACAACTGATAGACAGTTATTATCCTCCATCAATGCCGCACTGCGCCCGTCACCCGAGACAACAGATGTTAGGTCTCTTATACCCGGTAATTTCACTAGCTACAGTGCCCTCATCCCGAAACACAAAAGTGCATAACACTCCTGTTTCACGGGATGATATCTAATTATTATTTTTGACGGTTAAAGATTTTTCGTTAAAATCTCACACTTAACATATTATTCGATTTGAAATACATATCAATTACATTGAAGAACAACTTTCATTCATCTGGGGTATCAATAAACTTTTATTTCCTTGGTTGTTAGCAAATCGCTATCCATACAAAAACTGCCCGAATTTTGACACACTTTTGATGTTAGCGAGACTCCGTCCGTATTTTATTATACATGGATGTGTAAAAAAATACATAAACCACAAAATATTAAGAGATTTGGCGCGCATCTGTCATATGAGCCATGATAAAAAGTGCATCGCCTGTGTTGTGAAATTGAGCAAAAACCGCAGTAAACAAAAGGAAAACAATCGATAAATTACGAATCATAGGTAAATTCGATTACATATTTTTAGTTTTAAATATTAAAATCAGTATAAAGAGAGAAAATAAGTATTTGTCAAAATCATATCATAGACAACAGTTGTCATTTCAGACCGTCCTTATTTTATGATACGTCTATTTTCGTAGTTTTCCAATATGGATGTTGGAAGACTAAAAAAATCAACATACAAGCAAACCAATTCATTACCGTACTACCATAGACCCTTGTGTTCATTTGATCAAAGCATCCCCTTATTTTTCAATTACCAGTGTTAATTACGAAACCACAGAGTGCTTTTTGAAAAGAGCTACACTGTAACAGGGAAAGGTAAACTTTGGTGTAAAGATAACCCGCGGAGTGAAGTGGAGTGGAGTGAGTGAAGTGTATCCATTTATCTGAGAGCTCGCGTCAATCGTGTGTTGAAAGTGAAAAGTTTCGCGCGATAAAGTGAATGCTGGGAGAGACTACGAAGAGGTGTCGTGGAACTAAGAATGGAAGTCGATTGGATGCGTTTTCTCATTATATTTGAGAGTGTATAAGAATTCTGGTAAGTAGCTCTAGCGAATGTTGGTATTTTCAAACTCTTATAGTTGCATTAATAGGACTTAGCATTTAAAGATAACATGCTTGAATTGAATTTCTATGTTTCTCCTCAACCTTCCGTAGACCATTTCAAAACATAGGTCTTTCCCATTTTGTGCCTGATATCTACCGCTTTTCTTATCTTGTCTCCACCACCAAAATTTTTCAATTCAGTCCATCGGGCCCAATTGCGCCCACACTATACTTGCCTAACTGCATTTAAGTATTGGTACTGCGACATGATGTGACCGGATCACTGCCACTGTTGGTAATATTAGTCCTTTTGCATGTAACATCATTTCTGATTTTATCCCTTATAACTTTTATAGCTGATTTGGAACCGAGTCAAAAGTATTTAGGTTAAGGTTACCGACATTTCCAGCCGGATCAGCATGTTCAAATGGCAGTGGGCTGGTTACGTATGTCGCAGAACCGATGGCCGTTGAAGCAGTCTAGTTCTGGAGTGGAGACCGCGTCTCGACAAGCGTAGCGTAGGACGCCCTCCGGCCCGATGGACCGACGACATGCGAAAGGTCGCTGGTGGAGGCTAGATGGGAAAAGCGGAGGACCGGGATATCTGGCGCAAAATGGGGGAGACCATAGATTTAGAATTAGCGCGCTGCGCTTATAAGATACACGAAGCGTGGGAGTAAGAGGTCCTTAATCAAGTACAAAATGCCCGAGAGAAAAAGAGACCGAATAAAGGATTATATGTTATTGTTTTTGCGAGTTAGCGGCCCGGTGTGTTGTCAGTTTCAGTCAAGTGTCAGTGAAAATTGTAAATATTATTGCTAATTGTTCTATTAGTATTGTAATTATTACTTTATGCAATTATGGTGTCGTGTGATGCACCTGGATGCAACGCTACTAGGCGAAATAATCCGAATTAATTCACTTTTACTGGTAAATACGATTTTATCATTGGAATTTTACGAACCATGTTTTACTTAATTTCATCTAGAAGTTGGCTTATAAATATAAGTTTTCGATATAATTTTGGTTCCCATTTAAACATTCGAGAATAAATAGTGTTTTTTATTTAAATTTGCGAAAATAATGTATAAAATAGCAAATTGTTTGTTTACGCTAGTGCTTGACAAAGCGGTGACGTTATTACAATCGATAAAAAACTATAATAGTTTTTTAGAAGAATACACAACATAAATATTGATGATTTCGTCTACTTATGTAAAAATAACATTATTCATAGATACTTATGTTTTATTTACATATAAATATCGATGTTTTCAGATTTCCACACAGTTCACCATTGATGGAAAAATTGATGCGGACTAAAAATAGACCAGATTAAACTCTTAATAGGAACTACGCTTATCTTAGAATTCAACACGTAAACGAAATGTTCAATTAAGCTAGGAAACCATACGAACACATCTCAAAAAAGTGTTATATTGAGAAGGCAATAAATAAAATCATTAAAAAGTATTGAGTTAATTAATTTACTGTATCTATACTGATATTATAAAGCTGAAGAGTTTGTTTGTTTGAACTCACTTATCTCAGGAACTATTGGACCTTTCAGTTTTAGATTTCTAATTTATGATAAAGGATATAGGCTGTACTAAAAACAATAGTAGTGGAGCAGTAAGAAAGAATGATCGAACATTTTTCCTACATAGAGCTTTCCGCTGCGTGTGCTGTGAAAACGGTTAAAGTTTCGCAAAAGTGATGTGAGAGTTTTAAAAAAAGACCGCGACAGCATGTCTTATCTTTTAAGGTTAGCTCACAATAACTTCTTAAATTTATATAAAATAATGCATTATTTGCGAAGGTGTTTTCATAAGCATAATATTAATCCCTATGCAAATAAATATGTTATTTATCACGTGTATTTTTTTTTAAAAAAAATCCCTTCACAGCATTTAATTTAAATGAATATCTCAGTTCCTCCGAGCTCAGGAGTTATCGCAGTTATTAGCTCAAAGTAACTAAGTACTGGTCACCACGGTCACCGTCGTTATAAGTTGTAAACAATTATAGGTTTGCTTATGATCCAGATTCATCAGGATTAAAATACCCATGATTTTTTTGGTTTCTGTACGAAAAGAGACCGCTCGTTGATTTCCATCACAATCGATAATAAGAACTTTTGGCGTGGACAACACTATTTGGAACTTACACATACACATTCACCAACACATATATACTTCAAAATTTTGTCATGCCTCTAAGTCGCCTTTATCTATATCTGTATCTTGTATATACTATATCTATGGGGGAGACCTATGTCCAGCAGTAGTCGACTGCGATAGGTTGAATAGATAGAAAAGGTATTTTAGTTTTACAAAAACATAGTGCCGCATCCACAGAAACGTACGTCAGCTGATCCCCGGTATCACTCTTGGCGTTCTGAATTTTTAAGAAGCCAGTTCAGAGAGGCTTTCAACAAGTCCGTGGATGATTTACATACAACGCGTAATACCGACCAAAACTTTCTTCTTGCCGACAGTTTGTAACTGAGTTTCCTTTGGCATACTGTCTTCATTCCGCTATTAAGCCTAGTTATTACTTGTTCTAATGTTAAATATTCTCGACATTAAGAACTAAAAAGTTATTTGTGTTAATTGTTAAAATAACTGAACTATTATTTCTATGAGCTTTACCTACTATTATACTTCTTCTAGTAGAGACTAACATAAGTTTTCCAGCTTCTTAGCTGCCTAATGGTCTCTGACTTGCTTTTATGTGACGACCATCGTATTTCCGGCCAGGTTGGAAAGCACAAATCAAATTATTTTATTTTTTGATAACCAGATAATGCTATCTGCAATGTTGTAAAAAAAGTGGAAAAGATTGCACTAACGATCTTTCAATAAGCGTTTTCTTCTAGGCATTTGTACCCACGACCCGCGGTTGAAGCAACTAATTAAGGCAGTTAAATTCGACACCACTAATGGTTGACGCACTTTTTATGAACTGTCAAAAAGGAACGTTTCCATATATTTTGTATGAGATTATTGATATGTGACGTCATTGCTCACTATCATCAATTGACCTAATATTTATTGGTTTCAGTGTTTAAAAATACAATATTGCAAATAAACAAAAGTGATCAATGAAACGACATATAAATAAGGAGCGCTTTTATAAAAATAATTTTATTGCGGGTGGTGGAAAATACCGAATTAAATCTACTATTTAATG
>PQWD01009559.1:9253-33958 GCA_019425675.1 Leucinodes orbonalis
CTACACTATTTACTGCTTTTTATAATCTAATTTGTATCAATGAACCCTTCTGAATTAATAACAGCTAGCATGTTATCTTGGGAAAACAATTTAAAATCGATTGTTTAATTAGTGTTAAGTGTTTAATTAAGCCATGTTTTTAGAGAACGAAATAAGTTTCATAAGAGGATTCCAGAATAAGCCGGCAGGTGGACAGCCGCGCGCTAAAAGCCGATCCGTGTATCTCGCCCGCGCTCACTGAGCATCTATCACGATTTACACGAGCCATACATTAATGTGGCCAACTCAGTTTTTACTACTACTAAAACTTAATAATTTTATGTGCTTTGTTACTTTGAGACTGAGTTATAAAACTTTCCTATTCCAAAAGCTGAGTAAGTCTGATGTTGTTTTAGTTGTCTGACAATCTCAAAAGTTTAAAACACTACTGGATCCAAAGTATATATTTTTAATGCTTATATGGATGTGTATTTTCAGTATTTATCTAAAAATGGTTGTACTGATTAAGGTCACCTGGTCTGATCGTTTCTCCCCTTATCATACCTCTCTCTCTCTCAACAATTGCAGTCCACAGCTGGACAGAGCTCTCCCCCATTTGGCGCCAGACATCCCGGTCCTCCGCTTTTCTCATCCAGCTTCCACCAGCGAACTTTCGCAAGTCGTCGGTCCGTCGGGCCGGAGGGCGTCCTACGCTACACTTGCCAAGACGCGGTCTCCACTCCAGAACTCGTCTGCTCCAACGGCCATCGGTTCTGCGACATACGTGACCAGCCCACTGCCCCTTATCATATAAAAGTATAAAATTTTAAGTATTTTCACTTGAAGTAAGCCAAAGCCAAACAACATTTTGTGGAGATTAAACTAACGCAAAAGCAATGAAATACACCCGAAATTTTACCCCACGAATAGATGTACGGTGTATTCAAAAATACCCATAATGTATTCGCGAACTGCATTTAAAGACGCCATTATCCCTCTACTATCGAACTTTACAGGTTAAAGTATAATGCGATCCGCTCAACTACACACAAAACTAGTTCCCAACTTACATTGTTCACGTGGGCTGATAGCTTTTACGATAATATCCATGTTATATTAGCCCGATGGGTATATTTTGAATAGAAATGCATGCTTACTCTGAAATGTGTTTCAAAAATATTATGACATGTACTTTTGTTATTTTACCTCAAAGGATCATCTATGTGGGTATCCCAGTCATTACCGTCAGCCTAAAAATTCCAAGTGAAGAGTACAGACGTACCCACATAACAAAGCTATTGATAACTCTATCTCTCATATTTCTATCAATATCATGGTACATTATTATACTCAAGCCCTGATTTTAGTATTCTTGTATTTGAGGCTAAAGGATGAGGCAGTGAAATAGCTCAATAACTTTACGTCACACAATTATCAACTGGACATATTGTCACTTTTTTAGGATAACTGGTATGTGACAACGATTATAAATAACTAATATCCACAATCAGCGCCACCAAACCCAATTGAAGAAGCTTATACATACTTTTTGTTTTGAAAATACATACATACTAGCTGATATACTCGTCATTTAGGTAGGCACCACCGCAGTGCCAAATATGATACCGTAAAATAGAGTGTTTTACACTTCTGTGTTTCGGGATGAGGGCACTGTAGCTAATGACATTACCGGGAATAAGAGACGTTACATCAATGGTCTTGGGTAACGGGCGCAAGATAGTCATTAATTACCATCAACACTGCATCTGGCATTGTCAGGCGTATCATTTACCACCAGGTGAGCGTACTGATCGTCCCATCCACTTAATGTCATAAAAATGTTAATGTTTTTACTAGCAGAGTATCGAAGCTGGAACTCTAACACCAAGTGGATCGTCTCATCATTAAGTCATAGCTAAATTATTTGATAGCAAAATGTAACCAACCTACCAAAATGTTTGTATATAGTATAGAGTTCTTTTAAGTGCACTATAATGTAGAGAATAAAGCTTAGCGGGTCCTCGAGCATTAAAATTGTATACTTGAATTGGGCAAAGATTATCTAGGTTGTTTGTATGGACAACGCCTATAGAGAAATCATATAAATACCTATATAAATTTTATCACATTGTTTTGCACTGTTGACGATATTGTTATTTCTACAACCTCCCGCTGTCCGCTTTTGGGCATAAGTCTTGGTACCCAGTTCTACATCAGGTATCCTCTTCCTCCGCTTTTCTCATCAAGCCTCCACCAGCGACCTTTCGCAAGTCATCACGTCATCGGGTGCCTTACGCTATGCTTGTTTAGACGCGATCTCCACTCCAGAACTTGTCTGTTCCAACGCCAACCGGTTCTGCGAAATACGTGACAGCCTACTTTAATTGTTTACCGAGTCAGCCATTTTTATTACAATTGTTCAATTGTATGGGTTCCTGCGTTTCAGGTGAAAGCCTAGATCAGTAGCCGCTGCTTTATAATTGGTCCTTAATGTTCCACTAATATAATATTGTTATTTTTGTAATTAATAATTTGATTGGTTCTTTTATTGTTTTAGTAAAGATAAAATTCTTACGTTGTTGAAGCCAGAAATGTAATATAGAACTTACTTTGTTTTTTTAGAAATAAATAATAATTATTATTATTAGCCAAACTTTTTGAACCGGCGAGAACAAAAGAAAAGTTTTATGAAGAAGGTCATTCTCCTTATAAAATGTTAACATTTCGCTTAAAACGATTCTAAAGAATACATTTCACGATGTCTTTCAATTGAAAACGCTATCCTATGTCAATCAAAGAATGACTTTTGGCGAAAACAATTATTTTTATTAAAAGCAGTACAGTAAACGCAGTATACTCATGTTTGCTGTGAGTATCCTCAAGGTGCATATAAGACATTTTAAATCGAATCACGTTGAAGTCACTACAACTACAACTCGTTCGATAAATTGCTTGACTCCGAATTCCCGAAAATTCTGAGTAAGGGTAACACAGCCCGCAATCTCACACTGAAAAGAAGCGGACCTCTGCTTCTTTGCACAAAGGGGCTTTCATCGGAACGCCTCCGTGAAATGGCCGGCACCAAACAAATCCACACGATGAATAACCTAAGTAGGTTAGGCCGATACACTTCGCCGGCTCTTAAACCTTTTAAGGGTGTAATGGATAATATTTTTTAAGTTTCCGTACCCACTCTCGCCTCCGATGCCCGGCGAAATAGTTTTCTCTTTGTACTCAATATTTGCATTCTATTTTCATGAGCATTAGGTATGCGATTTAGGAAAAAGGTATGTGACAATAGGTTTGTTGGCATCAGAAAAGTAAAATTCTTAAGCTGAAAATGAATCGCAAGATGGTAACTGTCTATATAAATAATTCTGATAAATGACCGATGATCATAATCATCACATCAGCTCATTAAACGTCCCCACCGTGGGACACGAGCCTACCCGTATAGGGTGTTTTAACCTTAGTCGTCCACGCGGGCCCAGTGTGGGTTGGCCGAC
Organism: Leucinodes orbonalis; assembly: GCA_019425675.1. Taxonomy (NCBI): domain Eukaryota; kingdom Metazoa; phylum Arthropoda; class Insecta; order Lepidoptera; family Crambidae; genus Leucinodes; species Leucinodes orbonalis. The sequence continues at coordinate 12,739 of PQWD01009559.1, forward strand.
TTCACGCACAACCTTTTGAGTCTCTTCGCGGGCGTGCGCAGATTTCCTCACGATGTTTTCCTTCACCGAAAGAACGTCGGATAACACACATTGGTACGTGGTGGGATTTGAACCTCAGCCCTCCCGGTAGGAGGGCAACAGAATAACGTTATTAGGAATATCTTTCTAATAAGCTTTAATTTAATTATATTGTTAAAAATCGTTACCTTTCAATATTTATTACGAATTAAGGTGCTCATCGCCCCGTTGAATCAACCATGCTGATGGAAACCGGATGAAGAAAGCGGAGTACCGGTATATCTCGCTCAAAATAAGGGATACCTATTTCCAGCAGTGAACTGCGATAGTTTTCTTAGAGTTTTCCTTCGCATTTTTTGCTATATATATAATATATATATATATATATATATATATATATATATATATATCAAAAAATGCGAAGGATATATATATATATATATATATATATATATATATATATTTAATATATATATATATATATATATATATATATATAATATATATATATAAATATATTAATATATATATAATATATTTTATATATATATATATATATTATATATAAATATAATATTATATATATATATAAAAGCTTCTGATATTTGTCTGATTAGAATAACATAAATAGGAACTGTTATCTATAATCATCAATTATATTCCACTATCAAGTGCTACCCGTAAAAGCATTACCATCGCAGGTGTCTTTTGTCTAGTGAGCTTTATACGCTGAGGAAATGAAATCTTCATATTGTAGAATATCTTAATAGCCACTTGAGTTGTTATAGCGGCAATTCAAGGAGTACGTAATAATATTTTTATTAAACTCGAAACGGTCGAGCTGCGAACAAAATTGTGAGCGTTCCTGCATAAATGAATTTCGTAATTTTATAAGTTTAATATGTTGAAGTAATTCGTCTGCAACTTTTAATAGCCGAAACTCTAGTTAAATGTTCAAATCTATAATTGTTTGTTAAAGTTCTGATAAGTATTTCAGAAGTTTTGTAATAGGTGCTTTCGTTAACTTTAAAAGTGAATCTACGAAAATTTTAAATGACACTTCAATTAATTTATTGGAAAATAGTATACAAGTATTTCTAGTTCTTTAGTAGTCTTAGTACAAGCTTTTTCTTTATATTATGACTAGGTGTCGGTTTGTGAATATTGGTGTATAAGTATTTATTAGAATTTTGTACAAAACAAATGACAAAACTATAATTATTTCATATAAGTTTATCATAATAAATGAGATAAATTTTTTATATTAATTTACCTGCAAAATAAATGAGTTAAATTTTTTGTGTCTAAATAACACGTTATACAATTCTATTTTAAACCTAACATATTATTTATTTGTGTTTGGTTCTTACCTATGATTAGTAACTTTACTGCCTGCAAATATACAGAGAACCTGAAGTCCATAAATTCTTCTGTCAGAATGAACTTCATAAAAGGTTTTTGACTCTAATACCAAACAAACACATACGTAAATTATAAAAACCCGACGAAGGAAAACTAAGCGAAAAGCCTGAACTAAACCACTTGAGCGTCAAAATCAAGTGTCAAGAATGAGGTTTACAGCCTTTTAACTCACTTTATAGGCTGCTATCGCGTGAGCATGTCCCATCTTCTCTCTCGATAGCATTTACGATCGGCCGTTACCCAAACATGTTGACATTACCCGTATCAGGGTACGTAAATCGACAGCTATGAGTTGATGCTGGTGTGTTATAACATTTGACTCCTGTGGAACTTCTTTGATGGATTCATTACATTATGTGAAGAGATAGTGTAGTTACATATTGGTTTACCCGAATCACTACGAGGCAGGCTCGGAACTGAGTCGTCTAAGTACAGCAATATATAGCAGTGCTGGGTACACACCATCACTTAAAATAGGAGTGATGTTCAAATTACTGCTTATCAAAGACATCTTATATACTCGTATATCGCCCGAAGCGATAAGCACAGCGCAGTGTTGAAAGAAAATATATAAATACCTCCGACTCACTCACACCGCTGTGTGACGCTTTATTAGGTCAATTTAAGCAAGAAGCTTAACTAAACAATTGGTATATTTATCAATATTTTATAATGTTTTTATAACGCATTTATACATAGGTAGAAATACCGAGATCAGTGCAGACCGACATGTTCAACTCACAAATGTGTGAACAGCAAGGGGTTCGAACCTAGTCGGCTTCTCAACTATAACTTATTCATATATCATAAATGTTTAGTTAACCATTCGTAGAAGTAAATATACGAAAACTATTTCAATAGAACATAGCTGAATAGTTTTGTCACCCACAAATGGCCAAGAAGAGTTCTGTCGATTTTATTTTACAATTTGGCTTTCCCGATACACTCCATACTCTAAACCGAGCTCGCCCGAGCAATTTATACAATTCAAATTTTCGTACACATTCACGCAAGAGCAATGCTTTCAACTTCAAGCATGCTCGAGCGTCACGTAGCGTTTTAACTTCTCGTAGTACTATCTACGGCGTAGCTACGAGCATATCTGTGGCTCGTAGCACCGCAGATAAGCGACTGTACCAAACACCGCCGCTCAGATTAGCTAATGAGCATAATTTTGTATGTCACTTGAATGTTAAGTAAGTAGTTACTTTAGTAACCTCATATCTATACTTATATTATAAGGCTGAAGAGTTTGTTTGTTTGGTCCGAATTGCAAAAATATTTTAGTGTTAGATAGATTGTTTATCTAGGAAGGCTATAAACATTCGCTTGACTCATTTTAATGTTCAGTTTTTTTTAAACTGATCTCTTCGACAGCTGTAGAGTTAGTAAATGTATAAATATGTTAATTTTGTTCTGCGTTTTCATATTTTTTTATATTGTACTATTTTTAGTTTTAGATTGCTCACCACTTACCAGGGCTTCATTGACAAACAGCGTACTAGGACAAATGCTGAGTAAGTCCCATTTGGTACTTATTTTGTTAATTTTTATGTTTTTTGTATGGTGTATGTACACGTATGCCAGATAAATATTTCTTTCAAATCACCTAAAACTATTCTCAGAGACTATGTAGATAATCCATCAAAGTAAAATGTTTAAAATAAATAGAATATATTTTCTCGAATCTATAAAATAATGTCACTACAGCTGAAATTAATAACACATTTGTGTTCCATTCGGCCGAAAGCTTAGCTTACTGGCGTAAACACAACCTTTTTCTATTTGTGTTGAAATTTCCCTCTCACAAAGTCTCGGTTCGGAGCACTACAGGGATTTATCATTCTTTATCCTCTTAAAAATAAAGAATTACGAGCGCTTGTGGCGCCATCTGTTTTGTTTATTAAACTGAATCGTAACATTACGTAGGACATTGTTTTCCTTTGTTTCGTTGCAGATTTGGGTGCTCTCGTTAATTTATCATCAGATTTGAATCTTAATTAACGTTTTGCTGTTTTATTGGACTAGCTGATAGAAACGATAGGCAATAATTTTAGTTATTTTTATTAGCTTGGCAATCAAAGTGATGGCGCCCTTCAGGTTGGACAGGCCGATTGGTATTTATTTTTGTATTTGAAATATATGAGAGGTAACGAGACGACGTTTGCGTGACGTAATAAGTAGTTTTACTGTTTTTTGGAAAAGTCTTCTTGAGAGTCTTCTAATTCCAGAAAGTTGTTCGTAGTCAACATTGAACGGCGTGTTTAAATAGTTGTCATTAAGTATAAACAATAAATAAGCAACCACATATACATTTTTGCTACAGATATTGAAAACTCAGCACTTGAGATATTTTTTGTCCACTACCTATATTAATTAATAAAATTACAACTGAAAAAATCATGTCATTTTCAATCAGTCCTAATTGTACAACTGTAAAGTTGTTAAACAAGAAACAATTTCCAGCCCGACTACTCAACAATACAATGTCAGTTTACAAAACCTATCAAACGAGCCCGAATTCACAGAACAATAGCGAGCACAACGAAAAACGGAGTGAGTTAATGTTATTATTAAAATCAACGATCATAACTCACTTACAGCTATAATGAAAATTGTAACTACTAAAACCGAACGGAACTGAGTCCAACGAAATAATGGCGCAATAAATTCGGCGCGTCATAGCGGAATGCGTTCGACATTCAGGGCTGTCACATAGCTTAGAAATACGGTACCACGGGAACAGTTACGGATTTAAAGATATATATATATATATATAAATTGCTCTGAAAACTTACAACATTGTGTCGTGATTTATTTTATTGCCAATTCATTTCACACTTTTGTTCAGATGCAAATCGTTTGTTCAGATTGTTTTGTTAAGATGCAACACTGATGCGTTATGGATGATGCGTGTGACGTCACACTTAACTATTTTTTTATTAAGATGGCGCGCGCTTCTTCGAAGTAAACAGTCGTTTGGGGAACCTCTGTCGCCTGACTGACGGAATAGTAGAATTAATAGAGTATTTGATTTGATATTCGGAAATCAATTTAGTACTGCGACTTATCGCCGTATACCCGTAATTTTATCAAAATAGTTACAACACAGTGACAGCCCTAAAGTACGGACACGAGTGGAAGTGTGAAACTGCGCGGCCATCGAGATTTGCATCTGTAAATGGAACAATACACGGCGCGTTCCGAACCATTGGGCGTACCAAATCGATCAGTGGACGCTGAACTGATTTCCCCCCCATTGAGTCCGCTTGTTCCAATAACCATGCGTTCCCATACGCAAGTGTTGGGGATTACGGACTCGGCGGTTGTATTAATGGGACTGCATACCGTGGAATACAAATCAACGGTATGCAATCCATGTCAGAACACGATAAGGGATGCGTTTAAATTGTTTGGCTTTAAGATAATGTTTTTCATATTTAATTTTGAGTTGATCTCGATGTTAATAATGCGTGGTAGACTAAGACTGTACGTTTATCCGACGCTGTTACGGTGTAAGAAAAAATGGTGAAGAAACCTGCGCACGCCCACGAAGAAATTCAAGTGCGTGAAGTCGGCCAATCCGCACTGACACCGCGTGGACGAGTAAAGCCTTTATACACCCTATACGGATAGGCTCGTGCCTCTCGGTGGGACGTAATACAAAATAAAGAGACGTTACACTCGAGAGTTGATTTTGAATAATGAAATAAGAACGCTCCTCAATTTATTACGCCAAGACAATTTTGACGTCTTAAAATTAACCTCACTTGGGAAATCACTTTTAATCTTTGGTCCACCAAGACACTTTACTTAAATAACTTGGCAAATTATAAAAACGACGATGTGGTGTAATTGTTTGGGACTTCGGCTCTTACGCCACGGGTTACGGTTCGATCCCGGCTGTCCAGACACAGCACTACTAAGCATTAGTTTTCAGTGGTCTGGGTGTTTTCTAACATGTGTGTATTTAAAAAAAAAATGTAAGTATGTTTATCCGTTGTTTAGTACCCGTATTACAGGATAAATATTTAGTTTGGCACTAGATGGCACTGTGTGAATGTCAGTGGATTTTCATAACTAATTGAGTATCGAATTTTAATTAAAATTTTTATGAATTCTTTGTTTACCTATACCTTAATTAACTTTGCCAAAAATGTTTTTATTTCAATAAATAAATTTCATGATTGAGAGATCTCAGAATGTTATTTTTGGGTCTTCAGCCAATCACACCTAAAAAGTTCCCCGCAATCAAACAGTCTGAGGTTCAGCAAATAGATAGATTATTTGCTTGATAGATTGATTGCAGTAGAAAGAAATCATATATGAATTTATTCCTAACTTTTTTATCATATTTATATCTATATCATAGTAGAACAACATGAAATATCATCATTAAAATATTAAACAATATCCGAGTACATTATTGAAAAATATCATGTAAAAATACAATAGTAAAAGACGTTATACAAAACATAAAATCTCAAAAATTCAACTATTTCTCTAAAAGACCATGTATATTTCTTGTTAAGTATATAACCAATAAATAATTTAAACCGCCTCCAAAATTCCAAGCGCATAAATTCCCGTTTATTCCCTTGAGCGAACTAACTTAAGAAGACAACTTACCTCAGGTTTTAACCAAAAGATAACGTCGCGTAATCTAAACAAAGTTAAGAACAACGCTAGGCCCTCGGGGGCCTGTCGCTGTATCATTTGAAGCCAAGTAAAAACAACCAAAGTTTATGACACTTAATGGCGAAAAGGAAAATTTTAACAATTTACTTACCTGTACATTTAAGAGAAACACTTACGCACAAGGTCAGCTGAGTGAGCATTGTCCCCATTATATTGTTTCCCCCACAATATAATTTTTATATAAATAAATAAAATATATTTTTCTCTAAATAAAACCAACGGTAGTGATCCTTTGAACTGCTCTCACGTTTACACTTAACCTTTTGATCGCCAGGATTCGAGACACAATAGAAATCTTATATAGAGAAAATATATTTCTTCTTTATATCCGTCAGCAGCGATTAAACTACATCTAAATCTAAACTACATCACTATCATGATGAATAAAAGTCTTCAATAGTACGTTTTTGTTGTATTTTTTATCACGGATAACAATTAGTGTTTCATATGCCACTGGACATAAGTCCTGAGCGATATGCCTGGCATCCTTAAAAAAATACAGGGCTGGCAGAGCATTTCTATGGCTTGAAGGCGCGGTGTCATTAAAATCAGGTGAGCCATTTGCTCGTTCTCCCAAATAGTATAAACAATCTAGACATTACACATTCATACGATCGCATACAGTAAGGCTTTTACAACCGCATTCATAGCTATGTTACTAGGCTATAAATCGCCTAATGTAAGGCGGCGTACAACTTGCCAAATAATTCACAGCCAAAGTACCGTAATGACCGGGCAGAGTGAGTATAAATAATAAAAAATATATAAAAGTCGGATTGAAAGTAATATTTACTGCTCTGTAATAATGTCAAATACAAGTATTTAGAAGAAGTAAAGGATAACACTATTCAGTTAACTAGTTGTATTTTCGAAACTACTATAGGCTGTTATGGAATGTGGACATCGATGAATAAATAAAAATAAAAATTACAAAAAATAAAATGAAAAGTATTGGTGTAGCTGCTGTAGGGGTCTATAGCTGGACAAACTTTTTGATGGAGGTCCTTGTCTTCTTTGACTTTTCATCACCACCATTTTCTTTTCTTTATCCAAAATTTGGCGTTTGACTGCAATGGCAAACACAGACACAGGAAGGTCATTCCACTGCCTTGCAGTTTGGACGATAAAGGTAGAACCGAACTTTTTAGTACGAATAGATGATATCGACAACAACGAGGTGGAACTCCTCCCTACGGCGAGTTATTCGATAAGGAAATGGTGCTGGAGGAATCAAGTTATGTAATTCCAACGCACACTCTTTGAAATTTCTGCTTAAGTAACTTGAATATGTCATATTGTATTATTTTTAATATATTACACGTTTATTAAAGCTTATTCTGGGCCTCATCATCATCATCAACTCATTACACGTCCCCACCCAAGGGCACGAGCCTACCCGTATAGGGTGATTAGGCCTTAGTCGTCCACGCGGGCCCAGTGCTGGTTGGACGACTTCTGAGCCTAAATTGAATAAATGCATTCTGACTTTAATTCGGACTATAAATGGTTAATAACTCGTGGGAATAGCTGATCCCACAAACAATTGATAATGTTTTGTCTTTCTGCAATAAGTCCTCGAGTGCTATCCCGAGCTGATGGTCCAATAACATGTAACATTTGACGGGATCCACCACTCTTTTACCAAATCATCTGTCCAACTAGTTCAGGACCATCTAAACTTCCCTTTATTTGACTTGGTCACCACACGATATTATTATTTATTTTCACAAAAATACTTGTCTCCTATTTATGGAGTAATCTCTTTCGTAGGCATGTGGCCAGGACGAATGGGGTTTATTATTATTATTTACTCATGTATTTGTTACGAATTCACTTTAATTTTACTTTACATAGGGATGCTTTCAGCTGTATAAATTAAGAAACGCTAGAACACTTATTCCCCTAAATAAGAGCTTTATGCTAACTGTTTTTGAGTAATTAGGTAACAACCCCATACTATTGTTACCACAATTGGAAATATACTAAAAAGGGTTTGTTGGGATTAACTCATTTCAGTGGAAAAGCATTCCATTAGATTTAAACCCTACCACAGTCATGAAACTTTAATATAACCGTCATATTAATGACTGGGAGAAAGAATTCTTGGAATGCTCCTTTTACAACATGAGACATAATTAATGAACCACGTAAAACGAAATTTCATTTGAATCGTTTCTAGTAAACCACTTTTACTCGTTGTTGAAAATTTACAAAACTTTAACAGCCTGGAAACATTTGTTCGCCGATCCTATTAGTTGCTCGTTGCCTTCACAGAAATAAGGTTTTATTTATTAAATACAAATCTATTTATACATCAGCTTTATTAATACCCTGTAGCATGGTAATATTAACATGAACCAAATATTGATATTGTCAGAGTGAATATGAACAAGGGATTTAAAAGCTGGAGCCGTACAGTACGCCTACACGCCATGCCTTTCACGATGTGTTATGTGAATAATCATCCAGTATTATTGTTGAGCCTTTAGCTTTTTGCGGGAAAAACCTTTTTGCGTAACGTAAATTGTGTAAATACATTGTGTTAAAATGATTTCGTAAGAGCATTAATGCGGATGAACGTTGATTTATATGGACATTTATGGTTTTGTACGTATTTTTACAAACATAATTCACTCGGTCGCTTAGGATGATTGTACATTTCCAGGTAAAGGTCAGGTCAAAGGTCAGTTGAGTACTCTAGCTGTAAATAGATAATGTTAGTACCCATATATGCAGCACTGCTTTTTAACTACTACACAAAAAATATTAGTAAAGTCAAAATTTTATAACAATTATAAAACTGCGAACATTCCTCTCTCGCTCACACTTCATTGAATTAAAATTGAGCCTTGACGCGAATTTTCCGGGATCGTAACGGTCGCCTAAAATGTCAATGATATATTGACATTTTAGGCGACCGTTACGCATGTCAGTTATCTGCATAAGTTCTTAGCGGCACGTGTATTTTATTCGATATAGATAACTTATTATTGCATATTTTAATGGATAATTTAGGTATACGGCAAATGTTATTTCTTACTTCATAAATATGATCAGTAATTGAAACAGAGCACCCCTTTTTTGTGTAGTAGTTAAAAAGTAGTGGCGTGTAGTCTTTAGTTGTTTGAACTAAGAATCCATATCGAGTTATTCCTGCGTACATTTTTGGACTTCGTTGTATCCTTTAAACTATGCAAAATGAGAGACAATTCCATAACAACTAATGTGAGAAAATAATGAAGATGTTATATTTTCGGAATCTAAATATATCAAGACAATATTAAAGCACACAACTTTAACTAAAATACTTATATAACACTCTTAATTAACATTAATAATAAATAAATTGCAGTATCCATACTTACCTTAGGATCGGTACGACTTTGTCTAGATTTCATTACTTTTTAGAGAACAAGCAGTTCCATCGAAACTTAGCGAGTTTATTACAAATGCTTTTGGTGGGATGTAAACTTTTAGTTTTGAGCGTCGTTGGCTGAACAGTGTGGACTGTTGCCTTGCGATCGGAAGGAATTATACCGCAACGAACCAAAGTAATATGTACGTCTATCCGACGCTCTTGCGGTGAAGGAAAACATCACGAGGAAATCTGCGCACGCTTTCTAAGAGATTGTTGTGCGTGAAGTCGGCCAATCCGCACTGGACCCACGTGGATGACTAAGGCTTATACCTTAACCCGCGTGCGGGTAGTCCTGTGCTCCCTCCCTACCTCGTTTAATGGGCTGATGATGATGATGACATTTTTAGTAAAAACCTAAATTTTACATGATAGCTACATTAGATGTTAAAGTATTATTACTAATACGTGGATCTTAAATATTTTATGTATTACACAAACTAAAATATAGCTAGACACTATTATCAATTGTTCTTTGACGAATGATATACTTAATTTTTTAAAATTCATAAGTAACTAATATTTTATTCAAATGAACGGTCGTTACATATATAGTGTTTTCAATAAATTCTTCATAAATAAGTCACTAAAATGGAACCTTTTTGATATAACCACAAAGGTGTACCAATGTGGGTTTTCGCATTCGCATTATTCATCATGCATGCATTTCAGTGCAGCGTCAGTCGGTGCGTTGTATCAGGTGACCGCGAGGACCTGCTTTGCAAGTTAATAACCTGTTTAGTTCTCCAAAGGCTCCATATTCACAACAGCCGGCCAGCCCCTATCAATTGAATACGCATAGGGATGGCAATAGCTTCACAAATTAAAAAAATTAATCTTTATTAGAAGTTAGGTATCATATGATCCTTAGAATATACAACACTCAGTTCAGTACCGTAAAATGTATTTTTGGCAAATGAGAATACTTACTCTTCCGTCTGACAGCTTCAGTGGCTCATTGGTGTGGACTGTTGCCTTCCGAGGGTGCAGGTTCAAAACCCGCCACGTAACAATGTACGAGTATATTTGAAATTTCGAAATTATATGTACGTTTATCCGACGCTCTTACGGTGAAGGAAAACATCGAGAGGAAACCTGCGCAAGACTACTAAGAGATTCAAAGGTTGTGCGTGAAGTTGACCAATTTGCACTTGGTCCGCATGGACGACTTAGGCATAATCACCCATTGCCGGTAGACTCGCGCCCCTTGGTGAGGACGTATATAAAAATGATGATGACTCTTCATCTGAAAAGATTTAGCAGCAGCTACGGGTAGGAGCGCTCTCATAATAACTCATTAGGTAAATTTAAATGTACAAAACTACTTTCACATGTACAATTATTAGGTAGGCACTCACACTAACACCCATGAAGAAGGTCCTAAGTACGGCAATGAACTTCCAGGAGCTAACGTAAAATTCTTTGACAATAAATCATGGTTTTGAATTGAAAAACTCTAATTGATTTTCAAAGTAAAATTTTCAAGAATGTTCACTTTGTTCGATAATTGTTTTAACACTTTACAATACAGCAGATTAGACACAATGGATTCTCTTTTGTGTCTGGAATCCCGGCGGTTAATAGTTTAAGATGACTAATGATGATAAGATGCTCATGTGGTGGCAGTACCTTCATTCTCTTAGAGTATAATTACAGAAGTCAAGGCAAAAGCACAACTGCTGTCTATTGAAAAAAATCGTAATTTAAAATACGAAAACAAACTTACAATATACCTAGCAGTAATATCAGTTTTTCAAAGAAACCTAATCGTTAAATTTCTGATTGTAAACCCTAAACACCGGTCACAGCGCACAAACGCCACCGTTAATGGAAAAGGGATTGAGCGCAAACTCACAAGCTATAGACAAGCCATTTGCTTAGTCTACCCGTTTCCCCAGCTTTTAAATAAACAAACACCTCTTTATCGCACGATTAGTATTAGCACAAAGCGGTTTTCGATTAAAATGAAGTAATCGGGGCTTTTAATGGTTTATAATGGCAATAATACAAAAGAATAAATTGTCTTATAGTATCACCAATTAAAATCTTTAATAGAACAGACGAATGTGTGCAAACTTTTACTATTGAGTGACAATCACGATCCTATCAGCATAATTAAAAATTAGAAGAATTGGAGCCGGGATACGTTGTGATTGGTGCAACCGTCATCTAGAACATTTTATTGATGGTTCACCTAATGACAAATGCCATGGTTTCTCGCAACTGGCAACAAGCAACGACAGAGCTGCGTTGCCAAGCTTAAAAAAGGAACAATAAAAGGAAATGGGGGGATTTAGGCCTCCGGTATCCTCTCTCACTTCACGAACCAACGCCAACGTTTCACGGAGGCTTCTGTCTATCGGACCGCAATTAACTCGGACCGCAGTCGCAGTCGCAGCCGGATCCGAAAAAGATAAATATTTTACTTTCGCCTACTAGGACCACTCGTAAATGATTCATCATCAGCTCATAAAGTCCCACCGAGGGCACGAGCCTACCCGTATAGGGTGATTAGGCCTTAGTCGTCCACGCGGCCCAGTGCGGTTGGACGACTTCACACACAACCTTCGAATCTCTTCGCAAGCGTGCATGAAGGTTTCCTCACGATGTCGTAAATGATTACTTAAATAAAAACATGTAATAAATACATCTTATACACACTTTTAATTTTTAAATAATTGCAATTAGTAAGTGTGTGTGAGTCATGATTCGACACCAGCGTGATACAACGCGCGCATTTGGTTTCGTAGATTTTTTTTATGATACATAGTATAGGTACTGGACGGTCAGGACGCTCACCTGGTGGTAAGTGATACGCCTGCCATGACGAGCAACATAAAAGAGATTAAATCTGATAGCAGTTATTACTCACCATCAATGACGCACTAGGCCCACTCCAGACAACAGATATTAGTTTCATATACAATTATCGGATATAAGGTATTATGTATTATAGGTACGATGTTTTTTATTTCATATAATTGTATATGAAATAAAAAAACATCGTCTTGAAACGTGAACAAATCACGATCACTGATTCATTTCAATGACCCAGGTCATTCACGCGTATCCATATCATTCACAGACAGTAGATGTGGACATTAAAGTGAACCCGGATATACCCGGTCAACCGGATCGGCCGGAGCTTGTCCGGTCGAACTGATTCAGACTCACCCGGTGTAACACGCGACCATTTGTAATCTACCTTTATCTTGAATTTTATAGTATATATATGTTATAAAATACTATTAAAAAATTAAAAAATAATATTTTAAAATTCATAGACTACAAGTGTATACCTATATTGAACTATAAAATCTTCGTATTGGTATGAAATTAAAATCGTACAATAAAATTGTTTATTCTCATGAATGTCCAAATACAAGACAAAATAAGACATTGAAATTTAAAATTGAAAGAAAGGTACTACAGTGGTTTTGGTATGTTGAGTAAAGGGCACCCAAAACTCATTGAATTTTTTATAGACAGGAATTGTTTATGGGATAAACAATAATTTTATAATACATAAATTCCATTTTTAAGAAAAGTTTTTTTTTATTTAGGAAATATTTGTAAATTACTATACAATTATTTATTAAACATCTGAATGAGTTTTGTGTAACCAATAAATCCATACTTAGTATTGCCTCTCTCTCACGTAAGCGTAGTCATCGCTTATATAATGTACACGAAACACTCCTAGTTATTTTAAGGCACATACATCGTGTTGTTTAAAGCTTGTTAGTCTCGTGACAATATGCGGGACAAACAGACAAAGCAGAACCTCCACAGACTATAAATATAAAGCTTGATGCGCTCGCACACCGCACGCGTCGGCCCATAGATTACACGCTGTGTGCGGCCAGCAACTGTTATTATGCAGATGCTGGTCCGAATCCGAGTGGTTTAGTTTATTAAGATCTGTTCTACTTGTATTTTTACTAGATTCTGTTTATCTGAGAAGAAATCATGTAAAAAGTAAATAAACACTAAGCAGACTACTTACATTTATGTGGAGCCTCCGCGTCATTGAGTCATTGATAGATACTACCGCAGTGCCAGATATCGTCTCGTTAATTAGGTTTACGAGATTGCTGTGTTTGAGAATAAGGGCACTTTAGCGAGTACAATTACCGGGTATAAAGGGTCTAACATATAGCCTCTCGGGTGACAAGCATGCCCGACGGGGTACATAATGTACCTTCATAATAAAATTGACAAATCTAAAATAGTGAAAAAGCAATAATGATTGGTGTAAGATAATTGCACGGAAAAAAACGTAATAAAAAAGCACATTTTGCACCACATTCCCCAACGCAACATATCACCGATAGCGAACCCCGAATCATTATTTTAATGAACGCAAACCACGGCGTCAAATCACGACAATGCAGCTGTAATGGTGCACGTCATTACGCACTTCAAAGAGCACTGGTGCGGCCACTACAAAGCGAACCCACAAAGTTCCTACGCTATCCCGCAATTATCTAAATGCGAGTCTGCCTAGGTGTCGCCGACGCGGACTCGAAGGGGAATGGAACAGGCCTTTAAACCCTTTTTGGGCGCAAATTCGTAGCATGACAAGAAATAAATCCAATTCTTCCAATGGGCTCATGTGTTGTATCGTCACAATGTGGGAATAACACAGTTTGTTTTTCCTATAAAATCCTTATTGGGCGCGAAATTCGTAACCTGGCAAAAATTAAACTAAATCTTCCAAAGAACCAATGTCTTACAGCGTCACTGGATGGGAATTATACATGTCGATAAGCCGAGATATATGATGCCCACCAACCCGCGTTAAGCCAACGTGTTGAATGCAATTGCTTAACTGATTTCACTCATTGATTAGTTTTCAATAGAGAATTAGAAAATTAATTTGTGTAAAACACTTCTAGTGTCAGAAGCATCTATGTTTTCTTTCTCTGTAACATTTGCGACTCTTCCATTATTTGCCGACATTGTTTAATCAAAACTAAAGAATACTCATTACGCGACGCGAGGCACCGACACTACAAAGGGAGTAATACAAATATTATGAATCACTATTTCCTTTTTGTTGTAATTATCTGGTGAAACCTTGTCACTGACTGTAATGCAAGTTGTGTTTCACATACGTTTTTAAGTAAATCCTACTTCTAAACTAGGTGTACTGCTTTGTTTGATACTAATTTGCAAAGCGCGCAATCTTTTTTCACATATTTCGAATTTCGAACACATTTACCTACGCAAAAGAGTACAAACTGTACTCTCTTCGGCGGTTCGTTTTAAGGCACGGATGGCGTATCTACCTTTATATTTACAGAATATTATTGTATACTTTTGCTTCTGTTTTGTTAGTCTTAAAAGACCTAAACAGTTGACCGACAGTGCAATATCGTTGCTCACAATGCAAGCAATGGTGTTATATCTGTGGCTTCTTATTATTACGTTCGAAAATCTTTATCTCGGAATTGTGTAGGTATAGAGAAACAAGAATATGCTTACGGCCTGGTTTGAGTTTGTGATTCTGATGATGATATTTCATATGAATCTTGGATCTAAAATTAATTGTTCCGGCAAAAAGAATGAATGAAATAATATTCTTTCTCGCCAGCCAAAGTGATAATAAAACAAGTGAATAAATAATAATAAATATCTACTGACATTCACACAGCGCATCTAGCCCCAAGTTAAGCGTTAAGCCTGTATTATGGGTACTAAACAACGGATAAACATATATATATATATATATTGTAAATACATACATATTATACATAGAAAACACCCAGACATGTTCATGCACACAAATGTTTGTACTGCCCGGGGATCGAACCCGGAACCCTTGGTGTTGCGGCCGACCTCTCAACCGCAAACGGTAAAGTATATAATTCACAAAATCCATAAAAAATACCATACGGATTAAGGGCTTAATTTTGCAATATTAAACGCCAAGCGAATTTGTAAGCAAAAGAAAAATCCTATCCATGAAGACACTTAGGTTCTTAAATCTTTTACGATGTAGAAATCCCAGCTAGGTCCCGCAGATCCCTGGCTTCCAATCCAGCCGTTATACGATGGAATTATTCAGGCGCCCTTTTAAAATGTGCGAGAATGGTTGGTTTTCACCCGCAAAGGTGACTCAGTATTATAAAATCGTCGACGTAATCACGTTTGAAGAAACGGAACACACGTTTTCAAAGTCATTACGATACTGATTTCTCTGTAAATATGAATGTGTGTTATATTAACACACACACACACTCACCTTATATTTAATAATTAATTTTCAGCGCCATGCTGAAAATTAATTATTAAATAAATCATTTCAATTAAGATTAATAATAAAGTACCGTAAAGGATAAATTTTGAAAATTGGAAACAAACCACTATGCGTTTTCGACCTGAAATTATCACACACATAGTCAGTTATAAATGTTGAAACGCCTGTCGAATATGTCTGTAGAAGAAAAATGTGACAAAAACAAATATATATTTGTTATTCTAATAAAAAAGTATATAATGAATTACCATCAGAACGTCAAATTTTAGTCGGCGCTCTTTAATGTGATTTTCCCTATCCATAGCGACGTCAGTTGCCCAAATTGAAATGGCAGCGAAGAATTAATGATCAAAATTTATAATACCCTAGTATTATAAATTTTGATAATTAAGCTGTGGGAAACTCCTTAGGATGAAAAATGGCGGAAACTTACGCATTTAATAAAATACGCCCAACAACAAAATTGAACAGTTTTCAGAATATTTTTTTTAATGATTTTTTATTAAATCCAGAATAATTGTTATTTCAAATCACCAGCCTTGAATGTCCCACTGCAGGAATCGGGCTATCCTACATCATCATCAGCTCATAAAGTCCACACTGTCTGGCGCAAGCGTACCCGTAAAGGGTGTATAGGTTTTAATCGTCCACGCGGGCCCATTGCGGATTAGTTGACTTCACGGACAACCCTTGAATATCTTCTAAGGCATGCGTAGGTTTCCTTACGATGTTTTCCTTCACCGTAAAAACATCGGCTAAACGTCCTTATAATTTCGAAAATACATTGCTACGTGACTTTAGCAGCTCTATATTACATACTATACTACTTATTTATTTTAAACTGCGCAAAATAGTAAGAAAAGTATTACAACCTTCACCTATATTGATCATCGGTAAAATAAACGAAAACGTCTAGAAAAGTGTAGAAATACGTTCATTTCACAAAAGACGAAATGTCTTATCAAATAAACCTAGGAACCATAAATACATGGAAGGATGACTAAAATAACAACTGCACTGCATATCTTCATTCCTTTTTTCCTAACGTATTTAATAGTGGGTGAGAAAGAGACATGTGTTACGAGTCGTTTCATTATCTGGTACGTTGTCACAACTTGATTTGATTGATGAATTTGCTAGTGAAGGGATAGAATGATTATATTTTATCGATAGTTATGGAATCTGTAAATATTGATAATGTGCTCTAGCGTGGGTACTAAATATTTGGCTTTCGATTTCGAGGTCGTGGGTTGAATTCTCACTGGGATTACTATTATGTAAGCTTCGAGGGCGTCCTTCTCGAGGTTGTGCAAGAATATGTTTCCTTAGACCAAACTATTCAACTTGACCATAATAACTTCTTGAGGAAAGCTAGGAGGTATCAGCTGGGCTGGGCGGCATTTGACAAGTTACGTCAGGTCTTCAAGGCGACGATTCCGTGATGCTTAAAAACAAAAGGCTGAGCAATGTGTCCTACACGTACCAACATACACAGGTGAGGCAATGACATGGACAACGAAACTGGTTCCCTAGTTATGTCACTCCACGGTCAATGGAGGGGGCTATGCTCGGGGTTTCTCTTAAGGATAAAATAAATTTTACTAGGTGGAGAGTCGATACTGAGTTATCTAGGTAGGTTCTACCGCAGCGCTAGATATCGTCCCGTTAAATAAGAGTGCTATGCACTATTGTGTTTCGGGATGTAGACACTGTACCTAGTACAATTACCGGGTATAAGTGACCTAGCATCATCCCATTACACACCTCAAAGATAACTGTATATCTCCACTATTTGATGGATCTTATTATACATTCATACATATTATAATAATAATAATAAATATCCACTGACATTCACACAGCGCCATCTAGCCCCAAGTTAAGCGTTAAGCCTGTATTATGGGTACTAAACAACGGATAAACATATATATATATATATATATTGTAAATACATACATATTATACATAGAAAACACCCAGACATGTTCATGCACACAAATGTTTGTACTGCCCGGGGATCGAACCCGGAACCCTTGGTGTTGCGGCCGACCTCTCAACCGCAAACGGTAAAGTATATAATTCACAAAATCCATAAAAAATACCATACGGATTAAGGGCTTAATTTTGCAATATTAAACGCCAAGCGAATTTGTAAGCAAAAGAAAAATCCTATCCATGAAGACACTTAGGTTCTTAAATCTTTTACGATGTAGAAATCCCAGCTAGGTCCCGCAGATCCCTGGCTTCCAATCCAGCCGTTATACGATGGAATTATTCAGGCGCCCTTTTAAAATGTGCGAGAATGGTTGGTTTTCACCCGCAAAGGTGACAGTATTATAAAATCGTCGACGTAATCACGTTTGAAGAAACGGAACACACGTTTTCAAAGTCATTACGATACTGATTTCTCTGTAAATATGAATGTGTGTTATATTAACACACACACACACTCACCTTATATTTAATAATTAATTTTCAGCGCCATGCTGAAAATTAATTATTAAATAAATCATTTCAATTAAGATTAATAATAAAGTACCGTAAAGGATAAATTTTGAAAATTGAAAACAAACCACTATGCGTTTTCGACCTGAAATTATCACACACATAGTCAGTTATAAATGTTGAAACGCCTGTCGAATATGTCTGTAGAAGAAAAATGTGACAAAAACAAAAATATATTTGTTATTCTAATAAAAAAGTATATAATGAATTACCATCAGAACGTCAAATTTTAGTCGGCGCTCTTTAATGTGATTTTCCCTATCCATAGCGACGTCAGTTGCCCAAATTGAAATGGCAGCGAAGAATTAATGATCAAAATTTATAATACCCTAGTATTATAAATTTTGATAATTAAGCTGTGGGAAACTCCTTAGGATGAAAAATGGCGGAAACTTACGCATTTAATAAAATACGCCCAACAACAAAATTGAACAGTTTTCAGAATATATTTTTTTTAATGATTTTTTATTAAATCCAGAATAATTGTTATTTCAAATCACCAGCCTTGAATGTCCCACTGCAGGAATCGGGCTATCCTACATCATCATCAGCTCATAAAGTCCACACTGTCTGGCGCAAGCGTACCCGTAAAGGGTGTATAGGTTTTAATCGTCCACGCGGGCCCATTGCGGATTAGTTGACTTCACGGACAACCCTTGAATATCTTCTAAGGCATGCGTAGGTTTCCTTACGATGTTTTCCTTCACCGTAAAAACATCGGCTAAACGTCCTTATAATTTCGAAAATACATTGCTACGTGACTTTAGCAGCTCTATATTACATACTATACTACTTATTTATTTTAAACTGCGCAAAATAGTAAGAAAAGTATTACAACCTTCACCTATATTGATCATCGGTAAAATAAACGAAAACGTCTAGAAAAGTGTAGAAATACGTTCATTTCACAAAAGACGAAATGTCTTATCAAATAAACCTAGGAACCATAAATACATGGAAGGATGACTAAAATAACAACTGCACTGCATATCTTCATTCCTTTTTTCCTAACGTATTTAATAGTGGGTGAGAAAGAGACATGTGTTACGAGTCGTTTCATTATCTGGTACGTTGTCACAACTTGATTTGATTGATGAATTTGCTAGTGAAGGGATAGAATGATTATATTTTATCGATAGTTATGGAATCTGTAAATATTGATAATGTGCTCTAGCGTGGGTACTAAATATTTGGCTTTCGATTTCGAGGTCGTGGGTTGAATTCTCACTGGGATTACTATTATGTAAGCTTCGAGGGCGTCCTTCTCGAGGTTGTGCAAGAATATGTTTCCTTAGACCAAACTATTCAACTTGACCATAATAACTTCTTGAGGAAAGCTAGGAGGTATCAGCTGGGCTGGGCGGCATTTGACAAGTTACGTCAGGTCTTCAAGTCGACGATTCCGTGATGCTTAAAAACAAAAGGCTGAGCAATGTGTCCTACACGTACCAACATACACAGGTGAGGCAATGACATGGACAACGAAACTGGTTCCCTAGTTATGTCACTCCACGGTCAATGGAGGGGGCTATGCTCGGGGTTTCTCTTAAGGATAAAATAAATTTTACTAGGTGGAGAGTCGATACTGAGTTATCTAGGTAGGTTCTACCGCAGCGCTAGATATCGTCCCGTTAAATAAGAGTGCTATGCACTATTGTGTTTCGGGATGTAGACACTGTACCTAGTACAATTACCGGGTATAAGTGACCTAGCATCATCCCATTACACACCTCAAAGATAACTGTATATCTCCACTATTTGATGGATCTTATTATACATTCATACATATTATAATAATAATAATAAATATCCACTGACATTCACACAGCGCCATCTAGCCCCAAGTTAAGCGTTAAGCCTGTATTATGGGTACTAAACAATGGATAAACATACATACATAATTTTTTTTTTTGGAAATACATACATATTATACATAGAAAACACCCAGACCATTACAAACAGACATGTTCATGCACACAAATGTTTGTACTGCCCGGGGATCGAACCCGGAACCCTTGGTGTTGCGGCCGACCTCTCAACCGCAACACCAAATGGGTCGTCATTATATACACCTTCCTCTTCAATCACCCTATCAATTAAAAAAAATGGTCAAGTGCAAGTCGGACTCGCCCGTCGACGATATCGCGGCAGCAAGTAACAAACTAAAATATTTTTATTTACTTTGGCACCTACTACAGTGATGACACTGCATAGTATAAAGCAAAGTCGCTTTTTTGTCCCTATATCATCATCATCATCAGCTTATTAAACGTCCCCACCGAGGGGCACGAGCCTACCCGTATAGGGTGATTAGGCCATAGAGTTGTCCCTATATATGTGCACTTAAATATTTAAAAATACGCAACAGCTTTTGATGCGGTTTTTTTAATAGATGAAGTGATTCAAGAGGAGGATTTATATGTGTAATAAGATCCATCAAATAGTTGAGATATACAGTTATCTTTGAGGTTTCTAATGTGATATCGTAAATAATTTCATTTTTTCCGTTTACTTTGCAAACGCAGGCTGAATCCTACAAGATTTATCAAAATAATGTACTAAGTATTTATTGTACACATTGAAAAGGTCTACAGCATACGATTTCAATGAATGTTTTGTAGAAATTAGTTCAAAAAATACAGGTACGTAGCGTTTGCACCGGCGACCGGCCGACCGGGCAGGTGGGAGCGTGCCTATATAATATGCAATATTACCATCGCACCCGTGCGAAGCATGGGCAGGTCGCTAGTCATTAATATGAGAAAGAAAGTGGTTTACAGTTTATGACGTAAAAGGAACGTTTCCATATATTTTGTATGAGATTATTGATATGTGACGTCATTGCTCACTATTATAAATTGACCTAATATCTATTCGTTTCAGTTTATTTAAAAATACAA
>PQWD01009559.1:38749-101676 GCA_019425675.1 Leucinodes orbonalis
TTGCGAACACGTTCGTGAATTAATCGATCTCGCCGCCTGAATAAATCGTATGCATCCATTTACGTACTTCCACTGTCAATAGCGCAGAGTACATTTTAATGGGTAGCTTTATTCTCTTAATGCAGTTTTAAAAAAACTGTTTCTTTATAATTATTTTTGATAAAGTTAAAGCAAAATACGTAATCATAAATATATTTTCGATGACTGATGTGGTGAAATGGGTGAGAAGGTTTTGCCCACTATCTTTATCCTTTTCGTGTTCATTATCCTTAGGTTACCTGATTAGCTTACAGCAATAAGCGATGCCCTAAGCCCGTCACCCAAAACACAGATGTTAAGTAGGTCTCCCATCCCGAAATACAGAAGTGCAAAAACTCCTATTTTACGGAACAATAATTGGCACTGTGGTATCTACCTAGACGGCTCAGTACCGAGTCTAACACCTAGTAAGTAGTAGTAGTCCTTCTATCTTAACGTTGTATTTTTTTATTACTGAAAAATCGTGCCTGTACCTACTAGGTTATTATCCAAAAGACAATATTAACTTAACTATTACACCATAACAACCATTTACGTTGGTATATAAACGTTGCAATTTACCATGAACATAGGCACTAATGGTATGTTTGGAGCTTTTGCGTACTATTATTGAATATCTAACAAT
The DNA here is from genome assembly GCA_019425675.1 of Leucinodes orbonalis. NCBI lineage: Eukaryota > Metazoa > Arthropoda > Insecta > Lepidoptera > Crambidae > Leucinodes > Leucinodes orbonalis. Next base: position 39,414 of record PQWD01009559.1, read on the forward strand.
ATCCTTTCACGGGCCAAACAATGCCACAAAGCTTGGCTAGTATGGCACACAACGCGCAACGCAAAGTTATAGGCAGCTGTTTGCGAACGCGCTCATGAATTAATCGATCCACCGTTTGAATAATACTATTGCATATACTAGTACTTCCTTGACTGTGTTGGTACACCCATGATTTATAAATTCGATTATTAAACATAAAATTCAATTAAGAACCTGTTTTAGCTGATAAAACTAATCGAAATTGGTGTCCTGTCAAAAATCTAATGATTTACTAACGTATTAAGTTCTACTCAAACTGTTATAATTACTACCTATACTACACAACCGTTCCATACAACACTCGACCAGGCTTACCGCAATATAAATGAAGATGTCTAAAATATACTTAACTCCATTTTGACATCCGGGATCGACGGCTTACCGTGTCCTAAGCACGGAATCATCTTTACAATCGGGTAATTCAGCCTAAAATATCATACTCTACTGTTAAAATCCCACAAAATCAATATTCTGATAAACAGCAAATAAGAAAGAAGAAATCGCTCGGACGGAGGCTGTTAAAGGTAAATAAGTATCCGGAATACGAAAACAGAGAGCGTATTCTTACTTAAAGATACAGAAACGCATCTCTGTAATCTGAGCTGTTGCAAGAGTTCATTATTAGATCCAATGATAAGAAATATCGAATATTATATTTCAACGCTTCATTCTTCATATATATTTACACATGTAGTGCTTCTATCTCAGGCAACTTCGCACGATAAAATTAAAAAATCCCTAATTTGACTTTTTGACCCTTCCTTTAGACTAACGTCAGATCGCTCATCATTCTTTTATCTTGTGCGGCAACGAGCACCACGGTCTTAAGTTTTACCTATTCCAATTTCAAAAATTTTGAAAAGAAATTCAAGTGAAAAATTTAATACTATATTAAGAAAAATAACTTATAATAAAAGGCGCAGAGTTATTATGTATTCCTCATCTTTTGATTCCGAACAAATAATGGTAAGTTAACATATATAATACCGTTTATAAAAAGTGAAAGTGGCATGTGATCAATAAGAGCTAACTAACTAATATAAATTCTTAAATCAACAAGTTATTTAATTATAGTAATAATATTAAATGCGTTAAAGGCAGATAAATGCAATTTCTCTTACATATAAGCTAAAAGTAAAACAAATTTTTATATTTATTGGCGGCTACCTTCATTCAGTATGTTTTATTTTCTTCTTAGAAAACGGAGCCCAGCCTTTGGGGAATGATGATATGTAAATGACGGTACCGCTTTTGCCATCTGCATTGATGAAGAAAATATACCACTTGCAACGGAGGTTACTGAAGACGCACCTGACGCCGACCCTGAGCTTTACAAGTCTTAGGTGAGCCAGTGACAAAGGTTTATCTTATGGCCCCAATGTGTACGCTAATTTAGCGCAAAAATGGTGGTTATAGATTCATTTTAAATTTGAAGCTACTCAACATTTTTTTTGTCAATCGCATTTTAAAATGGAGGACTACAGAACCGCATTAAAAATGATTACCAAATATAGCTATTTAGCTACCAATGATCTTAAGGAATTATACTAATTGGTTTAAATAGCTCCAGAACATCGCAAGTATTTACGTTTTCAGTTTTGTAGCACTGATTTTCAAACTATTACGTACGAATTTAATGCTATGCCTTACGGCCTTTCATCAGGACCACGAACTTTCACTAAAATTATGAAGGTTGTTGTTACACATTTAAGGCAGAGAGGATTTAAATATGTTAAATATATAGATGATATTTTTTGTATAGGTGATAGTTATAATGAGTGCCAGAATAACGTGAACGAAAGTTTAAAATTAGAATTATTTGGGGTTTATTATAAATTTTGATAAAAGTTCGCTACAGCCGAAACAATGTTTAAAATATCGGTTTTATTTACAACTCTATGGCACTCTCTGCTCCAAATGATAAACGCTCAAATGTGTATCATTTAGGGAAAATTTTTTTTTTCCAATCTTCCACTATTTAGTATAAGGGAGTTTGCCCACTTGAATGGGGCTCTAACCTCCATTTGCCTAGCTGTAAAATATGGATAGTTATATACCAAACACTTAGAAAGGGAAAAGTACTTGGCATTAGCTAAGTACAAAAATTATAAAGCTAAATTATATTCCAATATATTATCTGATTTAGAGTGTGTTACAAATATTTTCAATATTTCGAACTCCATTCAGTGTATGATCTAACAACTTTTAAAGATGCGTCAACAACGGGATGGGGAGCTTGTTGTATATTAACCGTGTAAATGGTTGGTAGGAAAACAGCGAAAAACTATACCATATTAAGTACTTAATATTACTCGCTGTATTTCTTGCCCTTAAAAGTTTTGTTCTGGAAAAAAGGGGGTTAAATATATTATTGAGTATTAATAAAATAACAGCAATAAGTTTTATTAATAGAATTCAATTCCCACACTTAAAATGAATTAAGTAGGATTATTTGGCAATGGTGTGAGAAACGAAATATTTGGTTACTTGCTTCTTACATCAGTTCAAAAGAAAATACGATAGTGGATTACGAATCTCGCAAAACTTATCCCAATATCGAATGGGAATTATCTAGTCACGATTTTGAGTTTATTGATTCTCAATTTGGGAAACTGGACATAGACCTATTCGCCTTACGCGCAAATACAAAGTGTATTATGTCTCTTGGGAGCCCAGGAACCCAGATGCATTATGTAGATGCATTTACCGTTGATTGGAAATATATTTTTTTATGCGTTTCGTCCATTTGCGCTAATACTTAAATATATCCAAAAAAAATTAAGTGATAAAAGCAGCTGTTATCTTGACGTTCCCTATCCTAGTTTCCTTGTGCTGCAAGATAGAAGCACTACATGTGTAAATATATAAGAATGAAGCGTATTCATATAATATCGATCGAACTGAAGTTGCAAGTGAACTTGCAAGTTCGTTTGATCTCATATTATACTTCCCTTCATAGTTCTTTTAGAGCGATAATTGCAAGTGCAACACAAAGTTACACGTTATTATTTATCTAAATTCGCACAACACCGAACCTTGCCCCATCACTAGCTCTATTCCACTCTGACACTTGAAACGGTATCCAAATTTCCCCTAAATCGGCTACCGCAATACTAACATTTCATATTGTACAGATTCACATGGCGACCGCGTGTGGTCACAGGTTGCGAAGCGAGGGAGTTGCGCACGCCACGACAATGTTTGTCGCCGTCTGTTTGCCTTCGCTCCCGCGGAATAATCGATGCAATCTGCCGAATTTTCCATCAATGCTGTCGAAGTTCTTTTTTTTAAATCATCATAATCAGACAACTTTAGTTGGAATTCCGTTTGGTCACTTTCTTAAAATGATATTTAATTATATTACTTTGCATTTACGTGCCAGGTGCTTTATATTTTAGCTATCATTTATTTTAATATGTATTACCGCATAGGAAAGGAACCGTTTGCTTTACAATCCGAGATGGGGTCCGGACTTAATGTTATTGAAACCTGTAGCCTCAACAAAGGGCCAACCTGTGTACGTAGGTTAACCGATGTTTGCGAGAGCTCAACGCGACGATTAATCGATTCAATTGTCCGAACAGTTTCATCCGAATGAAACGCGAACCGAGTCGGTAGCAGCAATTTATTATTAATAAAGCTTGAAGTAGGACTGAATTTAAGTTATTAAATTGTATTATACTACATAAAAAGTACTCGTACATTGATTTGCCAAGAAAAGATTCAAAAATCGTTTTATCATGTCCACGGCAAATACCACTTCAATTCAAAAATGATAGGTAACGTACATAAATATTCTTTTGTTTCTCATTTTTGTGTAAATAGGCTTCTCTTACACTTACTTTAATTAATTATCTTGTAAGTAAGCATTTTCAGTTAACCTTTTTAGGTGTATGTCTTTTTAGGTATATACAAAACGACACTAACTTAGTGTTTTAAACTATGGACTACTACAGATAACAGACTTCATATCACACCTATATGACTATCATTAAAAAGTAGGCTCATTTAATTATATAAGAAGCTTCATGAGAAGCTTCTGATTGGGTATGAACCACAGACATCCGAATATACAATTAGACTGGACAAGCCGCCAAGTTTAAAGGCACTCCCAGTGTCGCAATTTCTTTTCTGTTCTTAGCTGTGAAAAGTTATTATATTCTTGGTAAATTACTGATTCATTGCGATGATGGCATGTTACAATTGCACAGGATGCATTTTGGAAAAAATCGGTAATTCTTCTAATATTCGTGCGTCTTGACTCGTCTCACAGAGCGTAAACTGGTAGCCAGTGTATGCTCGTTGAGCTTACATTTGTCGCACTTAAAAACGCGGCTTGCCCCATCTCCTGTATTGGGAAATCTGTGGTATGAACCCATAGGTAAAAAAAAATGATTTGGCTAGAAGTCCTCTACACTAAAAAACTCAGTTATCCGCGTTTACGTTTCTACATTAACCAATAGTAGTACATAATTGTTCGTGTCAAGAACCATAGAAGCAAGATAACAAGCTAAACTGAATTCCCATTTGATATGTCCTACAGCTAGTATATAGGAACATAAATCTCACTGGATTGTTCTCTTAAGCTGCAATGTAGGGCTGTACCAAGGGAACCTTAGCACGTTGCTTTGTTGCAACTAGAGCAGTGACGTGCACAGAGATTATGATTAGGTATGCAAAGTGAGAGACACTAATTGTCAAAACAATAAATCATTTTCATATTTATAAGAGCTTCGGTGGCTCAATGGTGTGGACTGTTGCCCTCCTACCGGGAGGGCTGAGGTTTAAATCCCACGTACCAATGTGTTTCCGAATTTTCGAAAATTATATGTACGTTATCCGATGCTTTTACGGTGAAGGAAAACATCGTGAGGAAACCTGCGCACGCCTGCAAAGAGATTCAAGGTTGTGTGTGAAGTCGTCCAATCCGCACTGGCCCGCGTGGAACTAAGCCCAATCACCCTATACGGGTAGGCTCGTGCCCTCGGTGGGACGTTTAAAGAGCTGATGATGATGATATTTGTCTAACTGAGTGCTTATTGATGAGAGCAGATCACCTATGGTTTCAAATTTGTTGAGGAAAATGGGCGAATATGTGAGAACATTTAATATGTTGGTAATTTTTATGGTTGTCTGGACGCACAGACTTTGCTCTGCTTATTTGCATATGCAATATATATTATTTTCATATATATGAAGTGTACACCACTGAACTAGAGCTAGTAAGAGTAGTAAGTAGCTGCAAGATCCCGGACTTCAGGTGAATTGTCAATCGAAGTGCACTTTCTGCATTCTTGTAAAAGGTATCCCTTTTACAGCCCCCATGCAAAAAAACATGTACTGGCTGACTAACTTATGAAGTTAAATGGTTGTGTTTAAGTTCGAATATCATTTAAGTCCTTGTCATATCATTAAAATTAACCTTACCTATAATTTTTGCTCAATGTTAGTACTAAAGCTAGTACAAGTTTAGCACTGTACCCTGAGATTCGTATTAAAATCCTGCATTACTTCAGGTTCAACACTTATCCTAGCCTCCTTCTGGATGCAATGAGAAACGTTTTTCAAAGGACTAATTTCATACTTCACTCGGTCTAAGTTGATGGTCAAGTGGAGAATGTTTTAACCCCATACTTTTCTTTGTTCAGGTGCAATTTCTATCTAAATTTGAAGTTATCCTCTATGTTGTACTGCTCTTAGTTTTCTTGTCACAAGCTTCAACTTTTACATGCAAAATAAAATAGTTATATATCGCGAATATATACAATTTCTTAATTATTGGTACGCCTACTCAAACTAGCTCTGGCTTCTTCTTCTTCGAATATATAAAACGAAACTGAAATTATAACCAGGCCCGGTTAATTTGCTTTGTTTTTAAATGCAAAGTAACAAAATGATTACAATATTTTTTTATTTATTTATCATCTTCATCACATGTTCTTTTTTCATTTTATTTATTAATCATTACGACAACCAACTATAAATCGGTGACAAACAAACTAAAAGCTATGTGTAACTAATTTTCAGCAGATTAAAATGTACATCCCTATTGGGATTAACTTAGCCTTACCTTTACAGTCGTGGCAGTCGATTGCTGGACTTTCACTTAAACGATTTTCGACTTTAAAGATACTGTTCTGTTAATATATAGGTGGATACTTTGTATTTTAGTCTGAAGTCACTACACGTCTCCTATCGATTTAATTATTATCGTAATTTGTCCTAATAATACACAGGTACGCCTCGATGTATTTTTTGGGACTTCATTTACACAGATTAAAACTTCATTTAAAATACACAAGTACCAAACAAATATTTAGCACACCTTAATTCGGAACATTTACATAGGCTGTGTATAAATGGAGTGAACTGAAATGTTGCCATTTTTTAACTACTGTACTTCAAACTTAATATTGGCACCAGTTATATTTAAAAAAAACGTAATGGACTGTAACGGGTGACCGAGGCGAGAGCTTACTGAAAGCCTACACGAGGCTACACATAAATTATTAAAATCATTTATACGTTATGAATTGATTAATATTATACCTACTTTATAATATTGCTTCTCCGGCAGAATGCACCACATGCAGGTGAATTTGCCTTGAGTCCCAAAATGTGAAGGACGGGATGAGACTTTCGCTACATTTTAACAAACATTTTCATGTAGTCTATAATTTAAGTGCGAATAATGTAGAAACTTTTGTAGGGCACATTTATAAAAAATCAAAATGGTAAAGGATCGAAATCTCAACAATGTAAAATGATAGATAACCTAATCTGAAAAGCACACAATGCTATAATAGCAAACTGTTAATAATATCGGAAAATGATAAACGAGCAAAATGGTACCAGGCCATAGTATTAATAAAGCAAATTAATAAAAGATCCAATGTTTATTGCTAATTATTATACTTATGTTTGTATAGCTTGATAACCTAGAACCGTTGGCAAAAGTTCATTTCGCAAACATGAGGTCATCACAACGAATTAAAATGATGTTTTCTACAACTTTAATAAACTCGTTCAGCCAACGCTGGGCATACAACAGACCGGATCACAATTTTTATTAAAAAAATCTTAAATCGATTTGCTTTTAAATAAAAATAGCGGAATACAAACCACCGCTGCCGCTTTGAATACAATTGGGCAACGAAGTTTAATTGGAAACTCAATGTAGACTTTCGACAAACAAACGACATCAATTGTTTGAAAACAATATCCACTCTGATTGGATTGTTAAATCAGATACATCGCGGATGCAGACACTCGACAAACGAAATATCGAGTATTCTGTAAACAAGCCACTTACAGTCTTGTTCGTGATATTATAACAACCCATTGTCAACTTTGCATGCTTATACTAGAGTTCAAATACGACTAAAAGCGGTTCCTCGCATATATAATTGAACACAGAAATGGATTAAAGGAGCTTAGACAAACTCAGAGTGGTATTTCCAACACAAAACAGAAAATCACTTTACTGTGAAGAATAAATACTCTAAAAGCAGCCATAGGTAGCCAGCGCTAAATAGATTTCAGCTTAAGTTAAAGTTTGCGAATGTAAGCTAAAACCATTAAAAAATAACAAATGGATTGGTTATCGCGTCGGCCTATTATAATATTTAATCATGTTACACATCAATTTCAAAAATGAAAAGCTTAGAAAAAAATAATCCGACCAGAAATGTATTTTAAAACACAAAAGGCATTTTTATCTTTTATTTATTTATTTATCTCATCTTTTACAAAATATTGTATTACACAAACACGCATTATTCAAATCCGGTTCTGCAACAATATAAGATAAATTATTTACCATATAGTAAAACAATCTACATCCGTTGATTACTATTAACAAAATTCCCAGATTTTGAACCTTATGATTCTCGTAATAAGAACAATTATATCAGCTTATTCAGGCTATATATACGCATGTTTGCAAGCCAAATACTCGTTACAATGTACCACTGCAACCTGAGTAGCAATTAGTTTGGCGTGCGGTACACTGGGTTACCGCGTGTACTACAACGCTTATTGTAACGCCTTTGTTACATTTTACACGAACCAAGATATTGACATTTGTGTGTACACTGCCTATTTGTCTTGTAAGCGCGTGCATGAAGGTAAAACATGTTTACTACGCAATCATGTACCCCTTTTTAAGAGTGAGTGTCCGTATTAATGTGATTTTAATTTTATCTAAAAATAAAGTTGAAAATGGAACATTTTGACACAAGGTTTTATTTTCCAGCTTAACTTGGATAAATATCCTTTCCTAAATAACTTGGTTTAATAAATTACATAACACTTATGTAGGCAATTCTGTGATGACTGTTTATACAAAATACAAATTTAAACCTATTTTTACCCAATAATTGGTACAATAAAAAAATTTGCAATTTTAATGCCTACGTAATACAAAGAAAACTCATCCCTACTCAGAATTTAAGGGTGTGCGTCCACCTGTAAATATGTCATTCAAGCTAGCACTCAAATGTATAGATTTCAGTATCTCATACCGTCGAATTTTAGAACTCTCATAGAGTCAGTCTAGTCAGGTCGTGAAGATTGAGAAGCTAAGCTCTACATGAGATCTGAATTATTTTTACAGGGCAAACCCTTTTTGTTTATTGATGGGACTTATATTTAATTTTCCTTCATCATTATCTTTCTTTACGATATTATATTACCTATTTAATAAATTCTAGTTATTGACCTTAAATTATGGGTGAAAGCTGCCATTTACCACTTTTTAAAAAAGCTTCTTATAAATTCAACCACTTTCCCCATCCAGCTATGCTAATACAAAAGTCCTAAACGATATGGCAGTAACAAATCGGGAACAAATAGTAACATCGATCGCTCACAAGTGGCCATTAGTGCCGTCCACGGTCTCACGCCTCAAGGGCCCTCCGCTGAAGGGCCCGCCCTCTCCATGTGAACTCATGTCACAATAAGTTTCACTAAGTCAATTGTACGACTCGGTGTTCCCTTTGGGACTGAAAAGTTACATTTTGGTTTGATGTGAAACTTTCGATGTGGAAGTGTTCAGGAAATTGTGTTTAACAATTTCTATGTAGCATTTATTTTATACTGTCTTATCCTTTGTTGTTACCTTTTTTCATTTCGTGTAATGGTTGAAACGAAGGCTTCTACACCAAGGGTTCCAAATTTGATCGCCGGATAGTACAAACATTTGTGTGCATGAACATGTTAGTTTGTATTGTTCTGGGTCTTACTATGTATATATTTAGGAAAAACTATTGAAGTATGTTTATCCGCTGTTTAGTTACTTATACTGCAAGCTTCACACTTAACTTGGGGCAATTGGCGCTGTGAGAATGTCAGTGGATATGTATTTGAGATAACATTACAGGCTAAAATACCACTTTCACGTATTAAAATTTCATTTTAAACCTACTCCGTGTATCTACGTGTACTTTCAGCTGTTATGAATATTTACTAGTTCAGTTTATAAGCAGAGTGCGTCGTTAGCGTTTGTGCGGCGTAAAAGTACCCTTATTACAATTTCCACTTCTCTTAACAGCGGCACATGTGGCTCGAGATGCACGTTACACGTAATTTTGCATATTTTCGCGGTTAAGTGCTCTTACATGGTAATTTATGTGCATTAGTTATGAGCAAAGAATCGCGGAAATGCTGAATGTTCACTTCGAGCGAATCCTCGTCTCGTCGCTGAACAAAATGAAATTAGTTGCATACATATCACTGCGATTTGCCGAATGAAAAACATGGACTCTTGCAAAATGTAAGATGAACTGCTAAAACTGGAAAATGAATGGCAAAGGTTAAACAAGAAAGGAAAAATAGAATAAAACACTTCCCAAACGAAAAGCCCATTTTACGTTCTTACATCACAAACTTACACAATTACGTAATTAAACAGTAAACGTATGTAAAGTACTTGTGACTTGCGATTTCGCGAACCTCTGACTTAGATAGATAGATATTTACTGACATTCACACAACGCCATCTAGCCCCAAGTTAAGCGTGAAGCCTGTATTATGGGTACTAAACAACGGATAAATATACTTATATAATTTTTTTTTATAAGTACATACATATTATTCATAGAAAAACCCAGACCATTACAAACAGACATGTTCATGCACACAAATGTTTGTACTGCCCGGGGATCGAACCCGGAACCCTTGGTGCAGTCGACCTCTCAACCGCGACACCAAATAGGTCGTCAAAACTGACTTGAGTGAACTTTATAACTACTTAATCTTAATCACTTTTTCAGTTACTCATAGGTATTATTCTTATGTGTGCATCAATACATTGTATAAAACAAAGGCGCTTTCTCTGCCCCTATGATGTATGCTTAAATCTTTTAAATTACACAACGGATTTGATGTGTTTTTTATTCAAATCTATTAAAATAGAGTTATTGAAGTGTAGGGTTTATATGTATAATAACATCCATTAGAAATAACTTTTATTTTAGAGGTTTCTAATGTGATGCCGTAAATGATTTCATTTTTCCGCTTACATTGCAAACACAGGCTGAACCCTACGAAATTTATCAAAATATTTTTTTTATACAACATTTACAGTTGTTCTGTAGTGCATTCAGTATCAGCATAACACCCGTACCAAGCCCGATCGCTAGTAAATGATAAATAAATGACTACAATCGAGACACCTATCAGGGGCGACAATCCGTATTTTACCCTAGTACTATAGGAACAATATATGCATTATATTTGACAAAATAGGTGTCGCGAAAAGGTACATTCTCCTTTGAGATAACCCCTCGACATTATTCATTAGCAAGAGTGGACGACAAGCAAAGGATCCCCGATGCAGATAGTGCACGATTCAACTCCTGCAATCCACTTATTACGAACACGAGTTATCAGGGGTTTTTAATACTTACTAATTTGGTCTATAATTCTTTTGAAGTAAAGCTCAAATTTAAACTTCGAAATATATTTAAAAATTAATGAATGATTTAATTCTTTGTTTGAGTTTATAATGGACATTAACTAGGTAGTAAGAGATAAATATTATCATGGAAGACACAATTAATGTTTTACAAATATATTTTTATGCGCTGGAAAAAATCATGGCTCGACTAAACATTCCTACTTTCCGATAATATTCAGATATCGAAGTTATATTATTGTGCATACAATTTTAAGCGGTAACTATGTCCCTTCTTCAAAATGATCTGACGAAGTGATGAAGTTTGACACTCAAGCATACGATGTGTGTCACTCCGACGCGCTCTCACTATAATTGCCCTTCGTAATTGGTGTCTAGTTACGTCAGCTGACAACACTCTCAACAAAACAAAGGTGGCATAAGAGCTGTTTAAACAACAGTCCCCCATTTTAGCTGATTGCAATGGCGCCCGAGGCCTTTGTTTGGGGGCACTCGGGTCTGAGGACGGGTCTCGTGACGAGAGTAAGTTTCTCAAAGCTGCAACGGCTACAAAAATGCGAGTAATCGTTTAATGTGTCCCACGGTCTTTTTGTTTTTATGTCATAGGTCGGCACATGCTTCACCTGATGTTAAGCGATACTGGCACTTATGAACACTCGGAACACCGAAAGAGAAAAGAAATCGTTCCCGAAAGAGAAGAAAGGGCGTAACTTACTCTTGTGCTATTTACACATGTAAATATCAAATATAATAATTACGAATAAATAGGAAAATTACACATCATCATGAGCTTATTATATATCCCCACCGAAGTTCACGAGGCAACCCGTAAAAGGCGTATAGGCCTTAGTCGTCCACGCGGATGCAATGCGGATTAGTCGACTTCACAATCTTAGAATCATTTGACGATTTTGACGACCATTTTGACGACCCATTTGGTGTTGCGGTTGAGAGGTCGGCTGCAACACCAAGGATTCCGGGTTAGATCCCCGGGCAGTACAAACATTTGTGTGCATGAACATGTCTGTTTGTAATGGTCTGGGTGTTTTCTATATATAATATGTATGTATTTACAAAAAAAATGTATATATGAATATTTATCCGTTGTTTAGTACCCATTATACAGGCTTCACGCTTAACTTGGGGCTAGATGGCGCTGTGTGAATGAATGTCAGTGGATATTTATTATTTATTTATATATCTCTTCGCAGGTGTGCGCAGGTTTCCCCACGTTGTTTTCTTTCACTGTAAGAGCGTCGGATAACGTACATATAATTTTAAAAATTCGAAATCACATTGATACGTTGCGGGATTTGAACCTGCGCCGGACTCAAAAGTGTCGCAAATAAAGTGTGCAGGGTTTAGTAAGTTCTACAGATTTCATCCTTTTGGAGTAGGGACTTTTGGATCATGGGGACCAAATGATCACCGCATGTACAGTGATTTAATAAAAATATGAAATGACTGTACAAGTAACCAGAGGGCTGGCACATTTCTCGTTCAAATATCAGTTTGGCTATTCAGCGTGGAACAGCCAGCCTTTTAGGCATGTTAATTTGTCGCTTGGACAGAGATTAAGGATATTGTATTTTTTTTGGGTATCTTTTTTGTGTTAATTCTTTTTATATTATTCATTGTACATTTAATGATAATAGCAGTAATACAATAAACTTATTTTTATGCCTGATTTGATGACGACCTCGAAAACTGTGCGTCATAATGTTGAACTACCTTAGGAATAATCAAACCTAAGATATTGAATTCTATGGTACAGGTTACACTTTTAATCAGACGAACACTCCGTTCAACAGATCGAGTGAACGTGTAATCATTTCCAATGCGTGAGTTGCGCCATGCTCGATCTTTGAGCTCACGTATTCTCATTTTTCTCATTTTGTAAAACGTTGCATTTTTTCCACCGCGACGACAAAGAGTAAGTCATATGATATTTTCAGGTTTGCCGCCACAATGCAATATTCAGGCATTGATGTCGCATGGTACCCTCCAAAGTGGAACTATCGACGCTCGCGATATTTCTTTTTCGTTTTTTGCTGCGGCGAACATTTTGCGAACGCTCGCTGGGTTTAAAACGGAAAATGATTTCGTGAAGACTCGCTTTGTTGCCCTACATCTGCTGGAAGCATTCGGATGGGACTTCAATGAACGCTTGGTTGTAATCTGTGAGTGTGAAGTTTCAGAGAAAATAACTAAAATCACCAACTTGGACAGTGAGAATTTGGTGGCGTTATCGCTTACCATTGGTACCCATGTTGGCGATATTACTTCCATCAGGTAGAGCATCTACTTGTTTTCCTACCCATAAAATAAATGATATTAAGAAAGAACCATAGGGCACGCTTGGTGTTTTACGGCCTAATCGGTCCCGGAGTGAGTAAGAGGGCGTGAAACGAATTAATTTTGTGTAGCCTAGAAATCGTTGGTTTGATCATTTGCACAACGTAATTAACGGCACCACTGCAGTGCAATCGGAGCCGGGCCGGAACCGGGCCGGGCCCGCGCCGTTCCGGAGCGTGATCTGCGACCACATCCGCCCGCGTCGTGCATAATGTGCTGCGATACGATGACGTCAGTGCGTCACTATATTTTAACTCGCTGGTCGTAGATAAACTAAATTGATCTGTATTTTAGGTAATTTGATAAAAGATTGCGGAATTATACGGACGTGTTTTTTACGATGAACACGATAATTGTGACGAAAAGAATTGTCTTTTCCAATAACCATGATATCCAGGAATTTAATCAACTGTCTCGATGTTCAGCACAGCACAACACAGATTCTAAAATCTTAACAAATTCTTTTAATAAGGCTGGACGACCACTGGAATAAGTAGAGTTACATTTCCCTGTAATGCAAAAGATATCAGGAGAAATTAAAACTAGACACGACAACTGACGTCACATGGTCTCCGAGCTTTTTTGGAGTGTAAAAAAATGTTTATTTTATGATAACATGTTTAAACATTTTACTGTCTGTCTATTTGTTCCCGGTAATCTCTGAAATTGCACGGTACTTTTATTGGCTGGTAGCTGAGGTAATAAGAAGCTTAGGCTTTTTTAATTTATAAAAAACGATTAATTTTAAGAAATCAAAGTACCAGTTTTGCACCACGCTGCGCGCAGTTCACGTCGCCGGAGCTATGCTCTTTTCAAAATGATTTTAATAGTTAGTTGACACCTTGTTTTACACATAGGCTACATTTTACTCCGGCAGAATATGTAATACTGCGGGTTACAGCTAGTTATTTAAAAAAAGCAACATTTAACACTTACCACCAGCCATCTGTTTGGTTTATTTATTTATTCCTAAATAAATACAATAATGCCGACCTCTATTGAGAATTTGACGTACTAATGGTATACAAAAACGCTGTTTTTCAATGACAAAAAAGCTCACAGCCCTTGACTTTAAGATACATTAAAACTAAATACGACTAATGACGTCACAACATCAGTTTAGTTTTAATCTATCCTATATGCAAATCGACGATCGGGTAACGATGTGACGAGCGCGAGCGCCGAGGTCCGCTCGTTTCCGGGATTCTCGCGCCCTTAAATGTATTTATGTAATGTCTCGAAGCTTAAATGTAACATTACAGTGATTACATACAACTCGCCGAAGTAGAGGTTTAAATCCGAATCTTGTTGTTGTTGTAATTGTTTGCATAAATGACGAGGTTTAAAATAACAACGCTGGAGTCGAAGTTGGCTGGTCGCATCTCAAAACGGTAAGATGGAGCTGAAAGGTGTTGGAGTGGAAACCTCGCTTAGCAACGGGTGCAATGTCCGGCGCCCCGAGTGACCAACAGCTGAATACCTAAGCAAACAAACATTTGAAGCAGGTGGTTAGTAGAAAATGGGGATTATAGATTTGAAGTTCATATATATATATATATATAATATATCTACTGACATACACACAAGCGCATCTAGCCAAAATTAAGCATTTACTGTCATATATTCATATGGGAACTAAACAACAGGTAAACAACTATTTCTGTTTTGTAAATANAGTGGAACTATCGACGCTCGCGATATATTCTTTTTCGTTTTTTGCTGCGGCGAACATTTTGCGAACGCTCGCTGGGTTTAAAACGGAAAATGATTTCGTGAAGACTCGCTTTGTTGCCCTACATCTGCTGGAAGCATTCGGATGGGACTTCAATGAACGCTTGGTTGTAATCTGTGAGTGTGAAGTTTCAGAGAAAATAACTAAAATACCAACTTGGACAGTGAGAATTTGGTGGCGTTATCGCTTACCATTGGTACCGCATGTTGGCGATATTACTTACACAGGTAGAGCATCTACTTGTTTTCCTACCCATAAAAATAAATGATATTAAGAAAGAACCATAGGGCACGCTTGGTGTTTTACGGCCTAATCGGTCCCGGAGTGAGTAAGAGGGCGTGAAACGAATTAATTTTGTGTAGCCTAGAAATCGTTGGTTTGATCATTTGCACAACGTAATTAACGGCACCACTGCAGTGCAATCGGAGCCGGGCCGGAACCGGGCCGGGCCCGCGCCGTTCCGGAGCGTGATCTGCGACCACATCCGCCCGCGTCGTGCATAATGTGCTGCGATACGATGACGTCAGTGCGTCACTATATTTTAACTCGCTGGTCGTAGATAAACTAAATTGATCTGTATTTTAGGTAATTTGATAAAAGATTGCGGAATTATACGGACGTGTTTTATACGATGAACACGATAATTGTGACGAAAAGAATTGTCTTTTCCAATAACCATGATATCCAGGAATTTAATCAACTGTCTCGATGTTCAGCACAGCACAACACAGATTAACTAAAATCTTAACAAATTCTTTTAATAAGGCTGGACGACCACTGGAATAAGTAGAGTTACATTTCCCTGTAATGCAAAAGATCAGGAGAAATTAAAACTAGACACGACAACTGACGTCACATGGTCTCCGAGCTTTTTTGGAGTGTAAAAAAATGTTTATGATAACATGTTTAAACATTTTACTGTCTGTCTATTTGTTCCCGGTAATCTCTGAAATTGCACGGTACTTTTATTGGCTGGTAGCTGAGGTAATAAGAAGCTTAGGCTACTTTTAATTTATAAAAAACGATTAATTTTAAGAAATCAAAGTACCTAGTTTTGCACCACGCTGCGCGCAGTTCACGTCGCCGGAGCTATGCTCTTTTCAAAATGATTTTAATAGTTAGTTGACACCTTGTATTTACACATAGGCTACATTTTACTCGGCAGAATATGTTATACTGCGGGTTACAGCTAGTTTTTAAAAAAAACAACATTTAACACTTACCACCAGCCATCTGTTTGGTTTTTTTTATTCCTAAATAAATACAATAAATGCCGACCTCTATTGAGAATTTGACGTACTAATGGTATACAAAAACGCTGTTTTTCAATGACAAAAAAGCTCACAGCCCTTGACTTTAAGATACATTAAAACTAAATACGACTAATGACGTCACAACATCAGTTTAGTTTTAATATATCCTATAGCATGAATCGACGATCGGGTAACGGATGTGACGAGCGCGAGCGCCGAGGTCCGCTCGTTTCCGGGATTCTCGCGCCCTTAAATGTATTTATGTAATGTCTCGAAGCTTAAATGTAAATTACAGTGATTACATACAACTCGCGAAGTAGAGGTTTAAATCCGATCTTGTTGTTGTTGTAATTGTTTGCATAAATGACGAGGTTTTAAAATAACAACGCTGGAGTCGAAGTTGGCTGGTCGCATCTCAAACGGTAAGATGGAGCTGAAAGGTGTTGGAGTGGAAACCTCGCTTAGCAACGGGTGCAATGTCCGGCGCCCCAGTGACCAAACAGCTGAATACCTAAGCAAACAAACATTTGAAGCAGGTGGTTAGTAGAAGAATGGGGATTATAGGATAATTGAAGTTCATAATAAATATATAAATTCATAAATATATATATATATATATATATATATATATAATATTATATATATATTATATATATATATAATATATATATATATATATATATATATATATATCTACTGACATACACACAGCGCAATCTAGCCCAAAATTAAGCATTTAACCTGTCATATATGTCATATGGGAACTAAACAACAGGTAAACATACTTATATAATTCTGTTTGTAAATACATACATATTATACATAGAAAACACCCAGACCCAGACCGATAAGTTCATTCACATAAATTTTATACCGCCCGGGGATCGAACCCGGAACCCTTGATGTAAGAGCCGATGTCTCAACCATTACACAAATGGGTCGTCATTGGTCAGAAACATTTACATCAATCAGATGATGCCCATTGTTGATCACAGGCTACTAGTCTTCTTCACGTCAACTGTCTATCTTGTTGGGTTGAAAAACGTCTACGTCTACGTCTTGTAGAGAAATATTATTATTAACAGTTATTGGTTCCTCCAATTTTGCATCTGACATAGGTAGGCTATCAATTGCCCGATTTATCAAAGAAACCCAGCAGATTAGAAGAAATGTTTCAAAACCACATACACAAGTTACAACAAGAGCTTTTAAACTTTTTCCTTTGTTGTGGTTTATACCTTTTACATACAAAGGTATAAACTACAAATAGACATGGACTCTTTAGTACACTACTAGAATATTACGCGAATTCCTCTCTCGTCCCAATTCACTTTGGGCGATAGCATTTTGGAATTTGGGTCGAAATCGCAACGAATCCAGCACTAGTGTTCCGGCCGCTATCAGGCCCGTCCGGTCGCATTGCGTACATCACTCGGCGGAATGGAGATGCGATTGCAATTTCATACAGTGAACAACTGACTCGCTTGCTATTCTATTCTAGTGGTTGCCCACCTAGATTGAGGCACAGTTAATCTACGTGACTACATACTCGCATATATCGTATCAAATCAATATTATTATTTTATTTAAAACCAATAAATGTACATGACAAGCTCAAATTTAACATAGGTCGACATACTTCACATTTGCCTGAACTAGGTAAACCTATTTTTCAGGCGACTTATTTGCTAAATTGTAATAAAAAAAAATCACTTACATGGTAAAATAACAATTCCATAACTCACAATTCGTACCAAAACTAACGGACTTATATTTAATAGTGGGTAAATGTCATATTGCTAGTTCGAAAGTTACCAATAACCGAGGAAGGTTAGGGCAAGAATTTTCTGGAAGATGAAAATACATCATTAAAGTTAAAACTTTAAATTGTGTGGTAACGTTATATAAAAAATAAATTGTTTACTCTAGACTGGGTATGAGCCTGTTACTGCGAGTGTCATAAGATGCGGAGTTTGAGAAAACATTCAACAGAAAAAGCATTTTTATGTTATGAGTTCAAAGTGCACAGGACGGCCAGGACGCTTACTTGACGGTAAGTGATACGCTTGACCATGACAGAGCGGAATTGACTGAGACCAACAACTGATAAATATCTATTCCGCATAGGTCGCTTATACCCGGTAAATAAGCTACTGTGCCCTCAGCCCGAAACACAGAAGTGCAAAACACTTCTGTTTCACGAGACAATCCCGACTGCGGTGGTACCTACCTAGACGACTTAGTACTGAGCGAGTTTACTACCTAGCATGAATAGGTTCTTTTATATCCAACCCGCTTATCAAGCTTTGATTTAATGGCAAAACCCTTCTGCTGTTAGCGTAATTTGAATCTAATGTGCTTCCATTTTGAGAACAGTGTACGTAATTACCAAAGCAACAGTTGCCGTTTACCATAAGCCTTATATTTCCTTATTTAAAAGTACTGTCCTTAGTAGAACACAGAGGTAAATAGAAGCTGTGAATAAACAAAGAAGCACTTTGCAAATTAAAGTACAATTTACCGTCTTATGGTATGTTTAATAAGGAAGGTACTTAACAACAAATGAGTAGTTGTTCGCAAAACCTTGTAAAAGGTATTATTCTGTTTAGACTACGTACTAATATCATAAAACTGGTTTTAAAAAAGATAAGTCACAAGTTTTATATCAGTCAAACCATTCAATGCGGAAAAAGAGTAGTGTATGGCACCCATACTAGGTGGTAAGGTAAGATTCATGGTAGCGGCTAGCCGCTGGGTTTAAACTGCTTAGCATTGGTCTTTGAGGTTATAAGATAATATAAATAAATAAGTCCTTATAACATTCGTACCTATTCCAAGTTTTAATAAAACAAAACTTATTTAAGTCAGTTGGAACAAAATGAGAGAAGACTTTGAAAAAAAAAAAATTAAAACCATATCTTCAACCGTCGTTGTCGTAGAAAAAATATATTGTGTTTGGAATTCGGGCATCTTTTAACTGCTAGGATTCTGGACTTAGAAAATCTACTGGGCATATTGAATAAACACAACTACAGCATGAATGGTTGCTTTGCCCGGACCCCTTTGTCCCCCTTTTATGTGAGGCTCAATAAAGGGTTCCACCCCGGAGATGTTTTTCTTGACCGATTTAGAAGTCTTTAAATAGGCTTCGGACTTTTACAGGTAGTAAGACATTTTGGCCAAATGGGATTTTCGGGTGGTCTTGATTTAGACTGTCTTTGTGGAGCGGCCTAAACGATGGTTCACCTTATGTCGTATCCTGTTTGCCCAAGCAGCTGTTCTCAGCAGGATTTCATGACAGCTACAGACAACGCTGTCACCGTAGCTTTAGAAATTATATGGTTATATGACTTTGCCATCGATAGGCTACGAAGAAGAAGCGGATACAAGTTAAACGCAAGAAAGTTGAACAAAGTTTCTCAATCCCTTAGATTAATAATGAAGAAATATGAGTATACTAGTCTAAGAAATTAATAAATCTCTATAAGACTAAAAGTGATAAGGTACTGATGCCACGGAAAATTATTTAAAAGGAGTCGAAGTAAACAAAATTAAGGTATGGTTCCGTACAGATACTTACAATAACATTACTTTCAAAGAACTCCGCTTTGAGTCGTTGGAAGTGTATTAATAAATGTTTCGTCATTGGTCGCGTTCTCGCTGTGCGGAATGGGAAAAACTGTATCTTAGAACTTGTTGGTAATTTAAATCTCTGCAAGTTGGAAATTGCTGTTCTGACTTATAAACAAACTTCCTTTCAACGCACTCAAAAAGCGCACTACAAGTCGATCGCGCTTTGCTGTTTTGCTCAGTGATTTATATGCCTTTTGAATGCTTCTGATTTTACTATTTAAGAAGTATATTTTGAAGTTTATACTAGCTATACATAAAAAGACTATATATAGACATACCCATGTATAAATATACATATCTTCACTACATAGTATAAAACAAGGTCGCTTTTTCTGTCCCTACTTACACCCTTATTTATGCTTACGCAACACAGATTATGATAAAGTTTTATATGTATAATAAAAATCCAGTCAGTTTAGCCAATGTTGTGTCTTCCACATATTCAAGAACTTATGATTTAGAAAATGTCATTGGTACGTGGCGAGATTTGATCCAGCACCCTTTACGTCGGAAGGCAACTGTCGACATAGATGAACCACCGATGCTCTAAAGCGAAAAGACAAACCTTAAAGCGTCACAAACAATACAGTTTTCATTGTATCTGGATTCCTGGCGGTTAAAGGTAAGATAAGGTAAAAACGTATAAGGAGAGGGAAAAGTAAATATAGGAATGGCGAAGGATTTTTGGACCTCTAGTAACCTCATTGGACAAAACCCAGGGCGTGCATTCACGCCGGTTTTCTTTGGGTCTACTTTCACTCTGGTCGCGTTGATTTGATCATTTATTATTTCCTTTCAAATAGGTCGTCTTCCTGAAATTGTGGTATCCACCCATTTGCACATTCCGCATGCTCGCACTTTATTCGCATCGATAAATGTGTCACCTTTAATATTCAATGTTTGGATTGACACGGAATGCCGCATACACCGAATTGACTGTGAAAATTCAATTCGGCTCTTTGTGAATATTGGAATTCTTTCAATTGCTATAAAATAATGTAAAATAATCAAATTTATTAAGCTTTCTTCCTTTCAGGGATGCACGAAGATGTAATTCGAGGGATGTCAGTAAACCAACCTATAATCCTTTGAAAAGCATTGTCGTATAGCATGGTATATGAAAATAGATATGTGAAAATTGGGCCATAACCCACCACTTATTGCGATTTTGTGGGAGTTAATGACCTCCATCTTAAGCTCGTCGTCAGGACCGACGTTTCTTCCTTTTCCATAATCAGTTTATTTATTGCTCAAGTTGTTCAAGAGCGTCGGTGACTCAATGGTGTGAACTGTTGCTGTTCCGATCGGGAAGGCCAGGTTCAAATCCCACCACGTATCAATGTGTTTTTACGGTGAAGGAAAACATCGTGAGGAAACCTGCACACGATTCCGAAGAGATTCAAAGGTTGTGTGTGAAGTCGGCCAAACCGCACTGGGCCCGCATAGACAACTAAGGCCTATACACCTAAACAGGTAGGCTCGAGCCCCTCAATGGGACGCTTAATGAGCTAATGGTGAGTGATTGCTAAAGTTATTTTTTATGTTATAAGTGTACAGGACGGTCTGGACGCTCACCTGATGGTAAGTGATACGCCAGACCATGACAGAGCGGCATTTAAGGAGATCTACAACTGACAGACAGTTATTATCCTCCACCAATGCCGCACTGCGCCCGTCACCCGAGACAACAGATGTTAGGTCTCTTATACCCGGTAATTTCACTAGCTAATCCTTATCCCGAAACACAAAAGTGCATAACATTCCTGTTTCACGGGATGATATCTACCTGCAGTGGTACCTACCTAGACGACTCCGTATCGAGTCTACCACCAAGTAAATTAAATTTGGATAACATGTTCAAAAATTTAATTTATTTTTAACATGTATCCAAAGGTGATGCGATATCCTGGTAGTTGTACAATGTAATCCGCGCTCCATTCATTTATCCGGTCCGAGCAAAGCCTTCCGCCACGTCCGGCGCGTTATGTATGGTCATACGGTAAATTCGCACTACCATAATCTACATATGTGAGTATTCAAATTCTGGTCTTATAGAGAATTTATTTTAAGCACAAATAAATTCATATTTTTAATGCTTTTTACCGATAAGAGTTTCTCGTCACTTGTCATTGCTAATGTAGCTTATAACATAGCTTATCCAGCTTGGATAGCTATATTCAACTTATAATTTTTATTTTCATAGACAATATAATCGTGGGTCTGTAACAACCGGAGATGATTATCTTCTGTACGATACGACCTGGCGTCCTACAAAAAAGGGAGAGACAGCAATATATATCTATGCCCACTGGTATTCACATGTACATGGACGTGGTATCATTTGACATCAGGTAAGACTTTTGTTCGTTCACTCCTATAGAAAAAAGGTTAAACTTCGACGTTATTATTGTGACGTGATGTCATCCTATTCCAGGATCACTGTGGTATAGTATATAAAAGACTAGTGTTATTTTAAACAAACGCGCTTAATGACTTAAAAATTTTGTTTTTATTTCAATATACACAGTATACTTTCCTTATAATTCTTCTCATAGATCAGATTGATAAACATGGTTTCAAGTAACGATCAAAAACCTACAGCCGCCAAGACTAACAGGTGATTCAACTTAACCTTACTAAACTGGAAAACAAAACAGAGACTTGCACTATGCGATTTCCCCATGCGATTCGAATCTATAGCTCCTGAATAACTAAACGAACTAAATTCACCATCGAGAGCAATTCAGAAGGACCATTAACACTACCACGGAGATAGTTAACATGTAGTGTATAGTAACTTAGTGATGTAATTTTCGTTTTTGAGACCATCGTATTCAGTATCAAATTATTTTTTCAATAAACCACTTTTGTTGTTAACTGTACAACAGAAATCAATCTTTGCAAGATATGAGCAATCAGCTCACGTAATCAGGAAGCGGACAATCCCACAACCGCCGCTCAATCGGCATGATTGACGGGCACTGTGCGTGTGCAGTCGACCACACAAGTGCATTGCATGTCAACCATACGTCAAACTAAATAGCTGTGACATTTTCAGGCTTCCTATTTTGACGGGTTATTGAAACGCTTGAAGCAGTTCGAAGGCTTGAAATTGTTGATATTAATTTTGCTACTGATGTATGAGATAAGCATAAAATTGAAGGCTTCTCTCTGTCACGAGGGTTCGATAATAGCAGTCCTGGATTAACCCTTAAGCAAATTAAGCACTAGCTTAGGGCCCCACGTCCAGGGGGGCCCCCACAGATTTCCCAATACAAGAGATGGGGCGAGCCGCGTTTAAAGTGCGACAAATGTAAGCTCAACGAGCATACACTGGCTGCCAGTTTACGCTCTGTGAGACGAGTCAAGACGCACGAATATTAGAAGAAATTACCGTTTTTTTCCAAAATGCCATCCAGTGCAATTGTAACATGCCATCATCGCAATGAATCAGTAAATTTACCAAGTAATAGAATAAGTTTTCACAGGTAAGAACCGAAAAGAAATTGCGACACTGGGACTGCCTATAAACTTAGCGGCTCGTCCAGTCTAATTGAATATTCGGATGTCTGTGGGGGCCCCCGACGAAGCACAAAAAAAATGAACAGAAGGTTTACTGGGAAATCATCATCAGTGAATGCCCGAAAAAGCCGCAAGGCGCATTTTTTTTTGTAAATAATTAAATATAGGTACTTTAGTTTTTGTTTTTGTGGCACCTACTCCACTTCCAAGGTACGTTTAATATATTTTCATCTTATTTTACAAAAATACTAATGTTTTTCAATAGTAACCTATGCGCGCACTGCGATTATGTTCGGTGAAAAATAATTTCATGCAAAATCGACTTGCGTTTTTTTCGCAGTGCGCGGATTCGAGTATGTTACTCTTGTTTTTTTTAATCGTGTAGGTTTTTTTAAAGACAAATTCTTGTTCTTTTTCTTAGCGAGTGGACTGACCCCACACAAGTCCCTGTTTCAGAGTTTTGAAACTGCTTCACGAACTTTGACGCGGTTTTGACTAACGACAATTCGAAGGCGGCCGGGACCGACAGCTAAACATGCCCTCCGAAGCACGGAATCGTCTTTCTTTAGGAGAAACAGGTGATAAAGCCTGCAATGTCCTAACCTAACTGACAAACTAACACTCACAAAGAGAAAAATCATTACCTATGTTGTCAACTACTGGGCTATGCTACTAATTCCTGTTGACATACTGACAGGGGGGCCCACAAGTGTGGATTGCTTAGGGCCCCGAGTAGTCTTAATCCGGCACTGGATAATAGAGCAATGGTCGGTTATCGGATTGGTGCCCGACCATTTTTATTCCGTACTTAGAAAAGCACGTCAAACTTAATGATTGATTGTACTTCATGAATGCGTTATGTAGGTTACAAGATGCAGTCGTTAAATGACCAAAGAACATGTTGCCCATTTAGGTATGGCGAAGCCTTACGTGACGGCTACTGTCTGACTGTGGTAGTCGTTAACCCCCTATAATCCGCTATGAGCCCTCGTGGTAAGTTACTGCCTTATCTTTCCACTGCCATGATGTTTAGTACGTTAAGGTCATAACGTACATAGGGATTCTAATTTAAGGGAATACTCTCTTTCTCTCTCATCAACCTATCGCAGTCCACTGCTGGACATAGGTCACCGCCATTTTAGATATTCCGATTATAGAAAAGCATTTTTCATCCAGCCTCTACTAGCGACTTTACGCAAGTCGTCAGTCCATAAGGCCGGATCATGGTTCACATTAATGTTCATAATCATTATCAAGTATTTTTTAGACTACAATTTTTCATTTTTATGATAAATTCAGAATGTTTCATCAACCATAACCGGAACATAGACACGTACACTCTATACCACAGATTATAAAGGGCGCTATTAATCCTCTCAGTGCACGGGTCCGAAAAAATGGAACAAACGAACGTATCGGTCACGTAACCCAGGCGCACTCAAAGTTACGGCTACACGGATATGCTTTCAGCGCACTGCAACCGCCCGCGCCTCACGAATACAAATGTGCCGACTGTTGTATGCACTGCCCACTCCCAGCCCATAGACAATAATTAGTGGCATTATCTCTGGTTCTGTTAAGCAGCTCAGCTATTTTATCCCTAAAATCAGGATATAAGAGTAGCAAAACTTTATTAAGTATTACAAAAACAGTGTCATAGACTTCAGAGTAGCATATAGACATTGATTGGTAGCATTCTCTCTGGTTCTCTACGCAGTCCAATATTAAATCATAAAACCTTCAGTATATTAAAGTAGCAAAACCTATTTTCTGGTTCTCCTACGCAACGCTACAAAAATTATGAAACTTTTATTATATTAGAGTAGCAAAACCTTAATTTTGGTAAAACAGTGCCACAGTCAGAGTAGCCTATATACACTAATAGTGGCATTATCGCCAGTTCACTACATCAGCGCACCTATTAAATAAAAATACAAGGATATTAGAGTAGCAAAACCTTATTAAGTATTACAAAAACAGTGTCATAGACTCCAGAGTAGCCTGCTTTAAATAGTAATTGGTGACATTCTCTCGGGTTCTCTTACGCAGCGCAACTACGATTTATATCATGAAACTGTATAATTTTGTGTAAAAAAACTGGGCGCCTTCATCAATATTACTCAATACGACCGTATATATGCATTTTTTGATGTTTTAGCTTTAACATCATACAGTTCTTCAAATTTAATTGAGTTTTTATGATTCTTAAAATTTTCCCTGTTTTCGTTAAAATTTTTCAGTAATAGATTTTATTTAGGATTCATATCATATTTATGAAAATACCTTCGCAAATAATACATTATCTTAGATTTTTTTACAAAAAAAAGAGCTTATATTGAGCTAACCTTAAAAGAGACATATGCTGTTGCAGACTTTTAACGGGAACAATACATGACTTTTGCGAAACTTCAACCGTTTACGCAGCATACGCAGCGGGAACTCTTAAGTATGAAAGAATCCCACGATTTTGAAATATTCTTCATGGCTGCTCCGCCATTATATAGATTTAAAACAAATCTTCAAGATTCTAACTTTCTTAGCGAAACCAAAGCCTACCTAAAGTTTGAAGTTACACGAGTATGCTTTTAGCCTCGTTTCAGCCAATAGCAGCACACACAAATACAAATCTGATATCAAAGTTAAATATATCAGTTGTCAGAGAGGACATTATGATATTAACCAGGACACGTATTTAAATTTGTAAGAATTTCGGTTATTCATACTTGTATCTCAACTCAATATTAAAACGTAGAGTTGGGTTTTAACGCGTATAACTGGCAATTTTACTTAACTTATATTACCAAATCATATTGATATGAAAGAAAGAAAAGATAAATTCATTTGACCTCAAGAAGAATACAACAAATTTATATATAAGTAAAATATGTACATAAAACATACACATAAAAACCATATATCAAAGGAGACCTTCCGCAGCTTAAGGTGCCGTGTGTTATGTGCATATGTCTTACATTAATTAATCAAAGTGCTGTGCCACCTGCCGTAGCACCCAAAAATATATGTATATTTTTTACAATTTTCTTGTCAAAACCTTATAGCGTTTCACAGAATACATATACTTACAAAGTTTGAACATTGTTGTGCTAATAGTTTCAGAGAAAAAAGAGTGTGGCATACAAATGGACAGACAGACATAACGAATCCTTAAGGGTTTCGTTTTAACTATTTGGCTACGGAACCCTATAAACAAAACAGTCAAACAATAAAAGGAACCCTTATGATTGCTTAATTTATAATTAGTAGAAACAACTTGAAACGCAATCCTTTGTTCATTCAAGACATCAAAGCGCCATTTGCAGTCATACCGTCTCGCACACCAGTACACTGTCAACTCTATTGTTTCGAGTACACTGCGGTGCAATGTTTTTTTCATATGAGTGATAATTATTATTCGTATATCATAGATAGGCAAACGAGCAAACGGTTCACCGGCTTTTAAAAGATACGGCCACCCATGGGTACTCTTTATTTCGGAGAATAAGTGCAGTGCCAACCTTTAAAAATTAATAGGAAACAGCAAATAAAGGGAAGTGATTAAGGTAGCACATTGGTGTGGAATGTTACCATGTGGTTTCGAATTTCCGAAATTAAACGTACGTTTACCCGACGCTCTTGCGGTGAAGGACAACATCGTGAGGAACAAATAACAACACCTGCGAAGATATTCCAGGGTGTGCGTGAAGTCGGCCAATCCACACTGGGCCTGCGAGAAATACTAGGGCCTGTACATCGTTTACAGCAGGCTCGCGTCCCTCGGGGGGCGTTTAATGAGCTGATGATCATGATTAGGGTTTTGGCCTCCAGCAATCTCATTCACTGGTGAAACACAGCCCGTTGTGTCATGCCGTTTTCTGTGAAACTGGGGTATTACTTGCTTTCCCATGCTTGTACCTAAGCAAATGAAACCTTTGAAAGCAATTGAAATTGGAACCTAAGCATTTTTTTTAAACATCAAAGTTGTTTTGTTTACTAATTTATATCTTGTTATGATTTTACATGCTGCACGAGTATGTGCCAAGAAAACAAGAAAAATGACTTTAAACTGAATTATTTTTCGATGTTATTTCAATTCAAAAAAATTGCGGCATGTAAATTGTCATTTTAGAAGTGTGTTAAATTTCGTGTGGAATACTAATATTGATTGCAAATATTTGGTGTCAAAACAATTAAACGACACGTTACGTAACGTATACAAAATTAATTTGTCTTCAAGTGTACGAGTACAAGCGCTGCACTTCCTTCAAACTGCTTATGTTCACTCACGATATTATAGCGCAGTTAAGATTCTGTTATGAAGACAAAGTTATGACTAAGTGTCATCAAGAAACAAATTGCTTTCATATGTTACTTGTAAATTATTGTTAAACTCTTTAGTTTAATGTAATAACTAATTATATTTAATAAGCTTTTTCGAAATTAATAGCAAAAACAGATTATGGTGATGGAAATATCCATTGATAATTATATAGTCCAGCAGGAAACTGTTTGATAGATATAATAACTACAAATTTTTCGATAAATAATGTCTATTTCTTATCGGCCCTCAGCTTACCACATCGTTTACAAAAATGCTTGTACAGCCCTGGGAACGAAGCCTTGGTGTAAAAGTCTGTTTTAAAATCATTAGAAATGAGTTCTCAAACAAATTACTGATTTTGTCGAAATAGAAAATAGCGCCTTTTATTTTTCTTAAATGGAATTAAGTCTCATATTACGTCAGTCAGCTATTCAACGTCAGAAAAAAGTGTCAACACCATCTCCTTCTGTGGGTACCGTAAGAAGAACGTAAAACCGCTCTGCATTTCTACCTGACCTTGTGCACTGCCATCACCAACTCACCTGCTAGGCTTAGATATTATGGTGAAATCTTTCATTGTGGAGGAGGAGACCCTAAGTCCAGCGAGCAATGGCCTATTGCCAGCTGTTAAATTATTAAAAATCAACTATATATTAGACCTGAAGCCTACCTCAAGTAATGCTATTCTGTCATCCATCCGACGTTTGACGTAACAAATCTTTCTTTACTTGTTTAACAGGATCCTCCTAGGTAAACACGACACATAGTGGCGATACGGTAATCTAGTCAATCATTTTTTAAAATTAAATTGTTCTAAGTGCTAGCTGCTACGCCATAGAGACCTCGATAACTTAGGTTAACTAGGAAGAAGGTAATCTTTTAAAGAGCTGCAGTTTCCTAGCGTGAGAAGAGATATGATGAAATAGTCTGCTGTAGAAATAACTGAGCAGTCTGTATTCCACAGGAGAGAAAGAAGTGTAGTCAATACATTCATTTTTATGCTTCAACCCACTTGACCAGTCAAAAGGGAATTGGAGTGAAATATGAAAAATAAAATGAGGAGGTGGCGTGTACGGGTGGCAAAACGAGATAAGCAGAATTTAAATTAACCGCTTCATATTCTGACTCGGCATGAAATATTAAAGGATCCACGTCGAAGTTTCCAGTCTGGGCATTTATCGTGTCTTATCACAAAGGCAATCGTGACTTGCCCACATTTATTGTGGATTTTAAATTAAAGACTGATTTTATTACCATAACCATTTCAAAATGTAAAAAATTAAAGGGAAATCGACCTCCTTTATAAACTTGTGCCTATTTGGCTGGACTATAGTTAGTCTAGAAAACAAAAAAAATAAGGGATAGAACATTCGGCCGTTTTATTAGTTAAGGTTTTCTTATATGAATATAATAATATCATGCCACGGTATCTGGCAGATTTTTTCTAATTATTGAAGTTATTTTATAAAATAACATGTAATGTTTAAAAATATATTTATATGAAGTTAGTGTATCGTTTAACACTAACTCGGATTTTAAGTTTCAATTAGACAGATTGAACCATTATAAAAATTAACAGCAAATAAATTTAATTAATTAAATTTTATTTAAATAATTATATGACGGGTTGGGTACATTTAAAAAGTAAGGTTTTTTATGAGGTACTTACTGTATGTTATTCCACTATAAGCCTTTTGCATGCAAATAATTAATAATACAATTTTGATTTATAGGGAATTGACTCTTTGAATTTGTTGTTTTGAACCCTTTAAATTCCTGAAATTTTTTTTTGTTTGTAAGTGAAGACGCTTAAAACATCTATGTAGTATACTTATTCATAAACCTTATAAGCCTACACTGTAACCGATTCAATTTCGCAAAAGCGTTTAGAGTTAAATTTTATTCGCCTCATATAGCCTGCGGAGTACACAAGCACGTTGTAAATACTGAAATGGACTGTGAAAACCTTCCTGAGGGGGAAAGGACTTACTCTTTTATGTTCCCGAGGGACTCGAGTACACACTGAAAATATTCAAGAACGCGGTTTTTTACAGAAGCCGAGAACACTTGGTGGGCATTGTATTATGGAGATTGCATGAAATTTGAATTCGCTCAGGACTTGGTTTTACGTCCAAGGAAATAATAATCATAAACATTTCAATAAGTTTGTTCATGTCCATGACAATGATGATCCACCAAGCTATGATTAGATTGCCAGAACATTCCTAGGTCGAGTCAAAGTAGTAAAGAAGTATAAATATAACAAACTAAATTAAAAATAAAATATGACAAACTTGAAAACGTGCTCAGAAAAATCCGTTTTTGGTGATAATGCAACATGATATAATAGTGCAACATTTTGATATCATTAAAATTTAAAATGAATATTTTTTCATCCTATTTTTTTTACTTTCATTGGCAGCCAATAAGTTCACTTGGTACCTAAGTATATCATCATCATCATCAGCTCTTTAAACGTCCCCACCGAGGGGCACGAGCCTACCCGTATAGGGTGATTAGGCTTAGTCTTCCACGCGGGCCCAGTGCGGATTGGACGACTTCACACACAACCTTCGAATTTCTTCGCAGGCGTGCATGAAGGATTCCTCACGATGTTTTCCTTCACCGTAAGAGCGTCGGATAACGTACATATATTTTTCGAAAATTCGAAAACACATTGGTACGTGTCGGGATTCCCGGCTCAGCCCTCCCGGTTGGAAGGCGACAGTCCACACCATTGAGCCACCGACGCTCCTGAAGTGATATCGCTACGTCAAAAAAAACAAACTGCCGACGTCTGCTTTATGCAGTGTTAATGGAATCCAGTAACTGTAAACAGTATTTTTATTATATCAACACTAGCATGCGTTCGTTCCCCGAAACGACAGGAACACGTTGGGTAAGACCTAACACCCAATAATTTGTCAAGCGAAAGTGCGCTTTTTCATAAACCTGATATGAATAAACACTTTTTTAAACAATGACTGACTAAAATTATAGCTTATAAGCATTCCATAGATCATAGCTCGTAAGTTTGTAATAAAACATTGAAGTAATAATCTGAAGCAAAAATTTACAATCCACTTACGAGCAGCGTCGTGTCGACATTTTGGCAACTGTCCCAAATGTTATTCAGTACCCTTATATTCGCTAGAATCATGTTCATAGTTGCAACCTATGGTGACATTAGTAGACCAATAAACTAGACAGTAAGTTAGACAGAAACTATAGTCGTAGTCTCGTAGGTTATGTTACGATGAGTTACTGTTATCTTGTAACAAATTACCTATTCCTTGAATGTATGTATATATAACATGTCTTATATGTTATGTCTATAAGACAAATAAATTACTTTTATATTATATAACAACGTATGTATGTATAACTATATACTTATACAAACTGTAGGTAAATGTGTAAAGTTCAGTATTTTTCAATATGAAAACTAAGTCAATCGTGTGCATTTTAATCAATCAATTCTTGATATACAATCACCTATTACAATTTTGTACCATATTCAGACTTATTAAGGAACTAATATATTGAATTAATTACATTCATAAACATAAGGTGATCAATGAAAAGTACAATTTTCATTTAAAATATATACTCCTCTTACTGAAATTTAAAACATTATCTCTAAGAGCAGTTCTCCAAAATTATGCCACATTTTTAAAAAATGAAAAAAATGATTTTCGTTTTTCTGGATTTTTTTCTTGAATTATGATTTTAAATATCAGCAGAGTTGTAAAATGGGCAGGGAACACTTTAATATCTGATTGTTTTACAAATAGATGGTAAAAACTGAATGGGGGTAGAATAAGACTTCTTATTTTGTTACTCTTTTTATCTTAAAAATTTAGTAAACGTCGCAAAATCCTGAATAAAAATCTAAATTTTCTTAAACAATGGATAGTATTTTAAAAAATTTAATAAGACTATTTTCTAAAATACATTGAATTCATCGGTAAATTTGGTTAATCAAAATTATTTTGTTACCGGTATCTAGATATTACATATAAGTTTTTGTATAATAAAAAATATGGAATCTGATGGATTTAAGTGATTTTGTAAAATAGTTTTGCACTTCTCTACTATTTTAATAATATTGTGTAGTATTATAAAACTTAAGTACCATGAACAACGATAACTTAATAAAATTATTTATGGGACAGTAACAAAAAAATAATCTCGTGTAACAAAATAAACAACGTAAGGTTGAGTGCACACTGTTTAGTTTTTCAGTCAAAAGTTAATTACTTAAAAAAAATTGTATCTGTTTCTATTGAGTTTTTGATTAAAATTTTATCATTTAAAAAACAGGTAGTTACTACCTAATTTGCGCTAAGAAAAACAACTTTTAATTATATGAATAAATCTTATTATTTAGGTTAAGTAATATAAAGGCCGCCTGTGGAGGGTACCACAGCAGCAAGTAACATAAAATTAAATTTATTTTTTATTTACTTAGAATGTTTGCAGCTGAGCCATTTGTCCATAATTTTAACGTCATTTGTTAGGTACTTGTCAATTTTGTTTTTTCTTTTTATCCAATTTCCATTTCTTTCGATGCATGTTCATTTCCGTTTCTGTCATCTCCGAAATCTTCTTATACATATTTCGATTTTATACTTTCCAAATTGTTTTCCTTATATCTTCTATTTGCTTATGATTTTGCTTTAACTTTTCTCTATACCGTTTGATTTTTTCAGCTTTAGTTTGTGCCATTTTCTTGTACTGTTTTTAATGTAAACATAACTTTATAATTCCATTTTTGTAACTTAAAATTACCCTTTATACGTTACTACGCCAAAGTAACAAAAAAAAAATGGTAACGAAACAATGCTTTGATATTTTCAAAAATATATTAATAGGGATTAAATTTGAGATAGCTTTTATTAAAAAACATATAATTAAAGGAATCTTTATAAGCTTTTGCGGAGCTATAACAACAAAGTGAATTATTGTCAACTTACCTTTAAACAGCGGTTACAAAAACTGCTATTGGATGCATGCACTCTTGAACTATGAAACACGTAATTTCTCGCAATACAAAACTTTGGCACTGATGTCTAAAAAAGGAAAAGGTGGCCGAGAAGTCTGTAATTTAAATTAAATTTGAAATATATTACCAATTGGTAATTTTTATCATCAACATTCCATACAATTGGTAACAAAAACTGAACTTCATTTTTGGAACTTTATACGGGACCGATTTAAAAATTATTTATTTCAATGAATTTATATGAAATTATCTAAACACGTTATGAAAAAGACTTTTGTGCTTTGTATTACGGTTCAAATATAAAATATCTATAAGGTTTCCTTGAACTTTGTCGAAAAATTTGGATGTGAATAGGACTCGTGACTGATTGGGACATCGTAAATTTCATACATTGCGGTTTTGGAATGTTTTTAAAATTCAATTATTTTAATGAACTATTAAATATTATTAGCATTTATCTGTGAATTTAAATACCAAATGTGGTCTACGGAAAACAATTTCAGCCAATTGCTTATTATTTTATAAGATAATCATCTGTAAACTCATAGGACATACAAAAATTACAAAGTGGCAAAAAAAAGAGAACTGCTCATTAATAACCATCATATTTCCAATCCAAGTTTGTTGTTGGCTGCGGCGGATGACCTTAAAAATGTCACCAAGTAAATAATCGTGACTACCGTTATTCATCATCCGTCTATACCGAGCAGGACAAAGGCCTCGCATCATGGCTATGGATAGGACACAGGCCTTCCCACACATCATGGCTATGGGCATTTTGAGTTGTAACAAATCACACGGGCCCAATGGATAGGTAGATGTTTGCCACTGCCATTAAAGTGAAATGAAAATTATTGTATTAGACTGATGGTGATGATAATTATCAAACTAATGCTCTCTAAAGATGTTCACAGCTAAAACTTTAAAAGTTTATACCATTAAATGAAACTTTAATATAACAGGTTAGTCAGGACGTTCACCTGATGGTAAGTGATACGCCAGATCATGACAGAGCGGCATTGAAGGAAACCAACAACTAATAGATATTATTCTTCATCAATACCGCCCTGCGCCCGTCATCCGAGACAACGGATGTTAAGTATGTGTCTTATACCCGGTAATTTCAGTAGCTACAGTGCCCTCATCCCGAAACACAAAAGTGCATAACACGGAAAGTTGCACATAGCACCGATATCACAGCTGATCAAATGCTAAGATCGCCTGAGCTGCATCCACTGTAGAATGTATAAAGGGAACACGTAAAGTACCTAGAGGCGACAATACGCCGTTTCCCGAGTGTCACTTGGCGGTGCGCAGTGAATAGGGGCCATTAGGGCCGAGTTGTGCGGTTACTCTGGGAAATCGCACGGAATAACTCGCTATCTATCTTTGAGCAAAAACGTAGTGCCTATCGTGATCGCACTACATTCACATGGTAAAGTGGAGTGGCTTTATTTATGTTTAAATCTTTATTTCAGTTTCCAGTTAATACAGTTATTGGACTATATGGCTGGTATAGTTAAGAAGACTAAAAATGGCTAAATAAAATTAAAGGTTATTTGAAAATAGCAAAAAATAATTGAAAGTATAAAAAACACCCACTTAAACTTACACTTTATGTAAAAAATAATCTACTTTATTATTCTACAAGACAAGCCTTTCAGCTTCTTTCACGTCATTACAAAATCACACGAAACCAAATCAGAGTTAAGTTTATCACCAAGTTTAGTTTTTAATCTGAAAAAGTATACATAAGACGACATGAGAGATAAGCTCACAAACATATTATCAATTGTACACCAAAAGATTTTTATTATAAAAGAAAACATTGTTTAAAAAAACCATATAAACCGGTATATAATAAGCGGGTAAGCGGGAGGCGTTAAGGGAAAGTTATCATTATCATAAATTCGGTGTGCGTTTGACTTAGTTTCTTATTGCAAAAATATTATAATTTGTGTTGGTACCCATAACTACAAACGGTCATGTGACCCATAACCATAAACAAAGAATATTACAAAATTGGCCAAGTGTGTGTGTAGGACTCGCATGTGGAGGGCTCCGCAGCAGCAAGTTACAAAAAATAAAATAATGTTTATTTACTTCGTTATATTCGCGACGAAATTTGTGTAGGTCTAAAATGGAACCGATAATTTGTGCTACAAAAATTATTTCCGTCTGACTTACATTTGCAGGACACACCTCCTACTGCAAAGTTTCTCTATTACAAGAACATTCAGAGATCTTTCTGCTACAGAAAATTTGAACACCGATTTATAAGTTTCAATTTTAAAGCACGGTTCATTCCAGACTTTATATACAAACTACCTATATATTTTTATAGCTGACACTCAGGTAGGGATTATATTTTGCCCATCAGGGTTGGAAAACTGCATTATAGAGTAAATCTCCTTTGCTGGCCAGTCACCCCATATCGTGCATAATTCTATTTGACTCGTCTCACTCCCAGTTTCGGAAAATGTAACAATGTTATTTAGGGTGCGAAAGCCTAATGTCATCAAAGTTGCTAGATTACTGTTTTCCATGCATCAAAATGTTTTGGATCCAATTTTCGCTGTGATACTTATAGTATAATGTTTAATAGACAATGTGACAAATAATTACAGTTTTAACTAATAATGTCGTTTGCAAAGTTGGCCGCGTTGTCACAAAAGTTCATGCACACAAATGTTTGTACTGCCCGGGGATCGAACCCGGAAAACATTTGGTGTTACAGTCGACCTCTCAACCGCAACACCAAATGGGTCGTCAATAATGAAATTCAAATGCTAATGCCACAACAAATTACAAACAAATTCGATTCGATTTCTGTATGACATCATAACGATGGGAATACCCTTTTGGAAGTCCCACACAACCATTTTATTACTAAAATATACATTTGGAATCAGCATAACCATTGTATAAACACGGTATCCACCTAAAAATACCAACGTCAACAATGAACGTCAACAATGAGTGTCTAAGTTGTACCAATTAGCAAATCGGATTTATAAGTACATATATAATAACATATCAACAAAACAGTCAGTCGGTACTGAATTTTTAGCAAACATGGAGGTTACTGTAAGTAGAACTTTAACCTAAAATAATTCATTCATACATTTGTTCTACAAGTTATATTTTTATATTATATACTTATCAACATGATGTTATAGTACATTGTACCTCCACTACGAGACGCGCATGTGCGTATGTGCCTATCTATATATATTTAGTTTCTTTCATGTAGCTGTTGTTCTAGATTGTAATATTATTGAAACAAAATTTAACGTAACAAAAGAATATACAACAAGAATTATCCAATTTAGTTTAGCAGTTTAGCCGTTTGGATGTCATTACGTGCGTTTTGTTATAAAAAGTAGTCACTGGTAAGATTGCCTTTCAAATAGAAATATATGTACTGTAAAATATAAACATTTATATGATTATTTGCTAATAGCATCTAGGAATGCATTTTTTTAGGGTGGTTGATAGCTAAATAGCCTTAACCTATTATTTTAAGAGTGACAAATGCCCATCGCAGTTCGCGTGTGAACTTATAAACTAATTTCAATATTTATAACTTATTTCAGAAATCCTTTGGAATTATCCTTGTTATGTTGATTTTGCTTCAATGTGGTTTATCATTGGCAACAGCAATTGGTGAGATAAACAGCGAGCATGCTATTCCGTCGTTGTCGCGTATCAAAAGGCAATTGGATCCTTATTCCGGATCATGTAAGTTGAAAAATGTATTTCGTGTGATTACTGCAGATCAAAATTATAACTGTCCCAAAAATCTTAGGGATAAAACTTTTAACAGTCAATCAGGGAGAACTTGCTTGTTAAACCATACATAACCTTTTATTGGTAGGTACTGCTATATACATTCAGACTGCCCAATGTGGAGATCACCTATGTTCAAGTCAGGAGGTCTGTCCTTTAGGTGCAGGGTGTGCGTTGCACACGGGCGCCGCGGTCCTTGGGAGCCGAGCGCCTCACATTATGAGTTCTTCCGAGGACCGCGCGCTTGCTAGGGGCGCTAGGGTAAGTTTGCACACGGGCACCACATGAGCTAGAGACGACCAGAGCTGGTTCAAGCCTATCACTATTGTCGTCGAGGTCCTGATTCCAGCCGTATACTGTCGTGGGATGACGTAGTAAGATGAAAGTTATTTAGAGTGGACTTATCAGGCTATAATGAAACCACTTTTTTAAGTGTTTAGTCCCGTGTTTTAAATTAAAACTCAATGCCTTTACGCGTTCCCGAAATTAAGGTAGTCCCTTGAATCAAATTTGAAGCTTATTGTCATAAGCATGTCGCCGCCATCTGGTTAAATTAGCCAGCGTGATTCGAATTAAGTTCCGCATTTATTTTTACCGATACTGATTTTAAACAAAAAATAGTTACTGCCGCTTCGCTGGCCGCTACCGCGTCAGCCATCTAGTTAATCGTTGCCGTCAACAATATGGCTCGTTCTTCAGCCATTTGATTGAAAGTGTTTAACGAACGGCCTAGGTATCCAATTGAATGGCTCATTAAACCAAGTGTTGCGACATGTATTTCACAAACATATCCATGTTAAAATGACCTCCATCCATATGTAGTTACCATAATACAAACTAATTTCCTTGTTTAGGGTGTTTTCTATATACACAGATTTATGAATATACATACTAAATCTCCACAGATTTACATATAGGTAGATATATATCCACCTATATATCTACCTATATGTAAATGCCGACTTCTCGCACAGAATAGCCATGGGAAGATTACGCCGTAACCCACCACGCTGACGCTGACCAAATGCTGATTGGTGGGTTTAAACGAGATAGCCCTTAGATTGTAGCCAGGACCGACTTGCCCTTCGAAGCACGGAACCATCTTTCTTTTCGAAAAATTAGGTGATTCAGCCTCTAATGTCTTGACCAAACTAGTGAAACTGGCAATAATCGCACTAATTGACTTGCACTATTTAGTGTTCCCCGCGGGATTCAAACTCATGATTCCTGAATTATGCAGCGATCTGAACCGGACGCTATGACCACTAAACCACGGAGGTAGTTAGGTCGGAGGAGGTCTTTTGCATATTAAGCGTAATTTTATTTATACCATTCTATTTTCAGATCCGCGACCATTCCCATTGCCGATAGTGATAGGAGGCGGTGGTCTTGGTATCGGTGGGCCTGGATTTGGAGGTGGCGGATTCGGAGGCCCCGGTTTCGGTGGAAGAGGTTTTGGGGGTAGAGGTTTTGGCGGAAGAGGCTTTGGCGGTTTTGGCGGCAGAGGCTTTGGCGGAAGAGGATTTGGTGGGTTCGGTGGAAGAGGCTTCGGCGGAAGAGGTTTTGGAGGTTTCGGTGGAAGGGGCTTTGGAGGAAGGGGTTTTGGGGGTGGATTTGGAGGAAGAGGTTTCGGAGGAAGAGGCTTCGGAGGTGGTTTCGGAGGGAGAGGTTTTGGTGTGGATTTGGTGGACGGAAGAGGATAACTTAATTTATGCAACGATGTCTTGTTTAAAAATAGATAAATAAAAATAATGCTATGGAAGAATAGAATTAGTTACGAAGCTAATGTACCTTTATACAATAGATAGGTTTTTGATAAGTCATGATGTCTTCATCACCATGGCTTATGCTAAGTGTGTCTTTACCTTTTCTGTGTCTTTAGATTGAAGTTTTAATGTTCAAGGTCTGCTGTCACAGAATAAACATTTCTTTCTTTTGAGATAGGTTTACTTGTTATGTACTATTATCTTAATACTTACTGAAATGAATGAATACATAATTTATAAAACTAATACCAGCAAAGTAGCATCTGAATATTGTTCCTATCATAAAAAATATACCTTACTTGTAATATTCATAATGTTAATTAAATGGTCAATGGCTCGCATGTGCCCGGCTGCTATTTATTTTTCGTGCGCATCAATTAGTTAAACAACATTGTAATTAGAGTATAAACCTACAAGTAATGTTTAAGATCCGACGTAAAACAAAGATTACCTTATAAATCATATGTTTTCTTTAACGAACCCACTTTTTAAAACGGTCAGTCTAGTGTAGTAAATAATTTTATTGAATTAGTCCACTGATCTCGTCTATCTTAGATGAATATCAAGTTTGCTAAATATCAAAGACAAAAGTATTTTAAAGTGGTTTACGTTGACCGTACCTACGATAGAAATTAAAATTTACCGCTCTTTTCCTTGCTCACTTGTCACAACAACACTAAACTTTGTTCTTGTGAAACGTCAAAATAGTTAAGCAACAGCTGTTGATTGAATGAAAGTCTAGAATCGATTGGTTGTCAAAATGACAATCAATTTCAGAGATGCATAATATTTAATTAATTTAAAACTTTATGAAAAGTATATTAGGATTCTGCGGTAAGTGCTAATAACACAATATTCATTATAATTGAAACATAATCATCAAATTTATAAACTACTAATTTTTATTTACAGAAATGGACGGAGGCTACGATGAAATCCTATCAGAAAATCCCTTCTTTGTGGAATTAAAGAATGAATACGGAAATTTATTTCAACATTGTATAACCCAGTCATGGGTTATATGTGTGCCTCGAATAGGAAGTTTGAGTACTCGTGTTTTCACAGTTGAAGATTTTTGTGCACACATATTGGTGCCAAGCGATGAGTTACCGGAGACCCACTACAGCACGCTTACGGAGAAACAAGTGACAGTCGCCAACAAGGTGATTACAGTTGAGTTGACTAAAGTACTTCCACTTCAGAGCCACATACTGTTTGAAGAGACATTTTACACTGAAGACTTCCTGAAGTATAAGGTATGGTGCATTGAGACTCCTCTTGAACCAAACACTAACATCGGAGATAATATCATAACCAAGGAATACCTGACATCTATTAATGATTGTATTGATCTATTATGGACACAAGCAGCTGGTCGGCAAGTACTCGATCAAATTGAGCAAAGTGTACAACTGTTTTTAAAAATAATACATCATTACCCATTGCTATTGGGCCCCTTAGGGATTCAGTTAGTGAGTTATACACACAATGCTTCAATATGCACTACAAAACAGACGATTGAGAGAAATCTAAAGCTTGTAAACAAGTCCTTGAAAATATTAAAATTGCAGTAGAATGTTATATGCAACAGCTCTTGTTTGATTCCATATTTAAGCCCATTTGTACATGTTGTTCATATGAAGACTCTCATTTAAATAAAAAAATAAGAAACTTGGGTGACATACAGCTGAGAGATTTAGACATCAAGAGGGAACTCTACCATGCTGTTCCTAAGGCTAAACAAATATTATCAAAAATTAGTACTTACAATACTGTATTAGAAAAAGTGTTATGTTTAAAACAAGCTCTTAATGCTATCAATAGAAAAGATAGCAGTAACAATGTTGTTTTGTTAACTGCTGATGACTTGTTGCCAGTTTTTGTATTTCTGGTAATTAAATCAGGCTTGCCAAATTGTATAGTCAGCTTACATTTATGAAGGAGTTCCATTTTAGTGGAGTAGGTAAATGGTGATGAAAGTGCATTTCTAATTACCACGCTTGAAGCTGTAATAGAGCACATACAATCAGGCGCTTTAGCAGGACCTCCTGATCCAGAATCTTACTACTATGAGATTAATTTCACTGAGAATCTTAATAACAAGCAAAGAAGAGGCAGCCTTACTGAGTCTATATCAACAGACTCTAGTAGAGATGAGACCCTTGAATACATATTTGAACTGATTAAAGCTAACCATATTGAGCAAATTCAAACTATTTTGCAAAGAAATCAAAAACATTTGGAAAGTATACAAACAACGATAATGAGCACTCAAAATAACACTTAATACTTCTGACACATCTGATGACGACAGTGTTGACAGTGACACAGAAATATATCAAAAACTGTGTCACCTTTATGCAACTGCAAAAAATGCTGCAGTAAATTTCAAAAAACCTGTTGAAAACATCACCAACAATAACATCAAGGGACAGCCATGGTTAACACCATTACATGTTGCATCTATTCATGGTAAAGCTGCTTTGTAGAGTTTTGCTTGAAATGGGATCAGAGTGGATGCAACAGATCTTAAAATGTACCCCACTCCATTATGCTGCTTCTAGAGTCATCAGAATGCTCTTTTGCTATATTACATTCAGGAGCAAACATAAATCAGATAAACATCATAAGAATACTCCACTTCACTTATCAGTCAATAATGGCCATTTAAACTGTGTCAAAGCGCTATCTACTTTGCAGAACATAGTAGAAAGGAGATAATAATCAATTCCGCCAATGACAGTGGGAACACACCTTTGCACTTGGCTTCAAAATGGGATATGAAGGTATAGCTAGGCTGCTCATTGAAAATGGAGCTGAACCTTCATTGCAAAATAACCCCATAAAACTGCATTTGACTATGCGCATAACTTGAAAATATTGCAAGTCTTAAAATCTGTTACCCCTAACTTATATGAATATATTCATATAACAAATTCAGATATGAAAGTCCTAAATTGCAAGCCACAAATGTCTACTGCGCTGAGACAAAAAGTGCAGTCAAGAAGCATTGAAATAATGCTTCGAAAACTGTTGAAAACTTGAAACTAATAGAATATTGAAAGCTATATCCTATGGAGATGTCAAACTTGCCTGCTTTTACATGAACATCACTATGCACAATACATGGACAATGTTCACTTAATTAAAGGATTGAAATGTCATCCTCTATGTGAGTGTGAATTATGTAAAAAGAAATCTGAATCATGTACGAGTTTGATGTCAATTATTCAGACTCCAATGGGTTCTGCGCTTTACACTATGCAGCACGCTATGGACTGGATGAGCTGTGCAATATACTTATTCTAACAAAGCTAACGTAAACTTTCTAATAAAAGAGACAGACCCCTTTACATTAGCAGCTTTAAATAATAAAACTGGTGTTATTCGTGTTTTACTTGAGAATGGTGCAAATATAAATGTTAATATTACTGGAAATACACCATTACACGATGCTAGTGAAATGGCTATAGAGCTGCTAAAGTTCTGATTCATATGGCCCTGATATGACATTGAAAATGGATCTGAAAAGACTGCACTCAGCATCGCTAAAGAAAAAGTGCATTTGACAATAATAGATTTGATTGAAAAACACATGAATGGTTTAGAAATAAGGCTCTCAGCATACTTCAGCATGGTATAGTCGTATTTTGGAGTGGTTAATTTTAAGAGAAATATAGAGCTTTTTGACTCATATGATTATGAATTATTTAGCAATATTATGTTTTATTTATTTTCATTGCATTCCAATTGAAGTGCCTATTCATATGGATAATGTTAATAATACGCATATTCTTGAAATAGTAACATGATACTCAATTGCACAAATGAAAGTTGAGACCTCAATTTGATGCACCAACTATTGATCATGAAATCAATCTATACCAAAACCATTGTCTTGTGCCATACAAACTTTAACCCACTGTATTTTTTAACTACTTAAAATAAGACTGATTTGTAATCACTAGGTTTTTTAAAGTTTATTTGTCGATGTATGTAACTACATTACATTTTATAATTGTTGTAATTTGACTAAATAAAAGTATTTACATGAATCGTAACCTACTTTATATATTTCGTCTTTAGATATTAGTACCCCATGTGCCCCAAAAAAAACCAGGTTTCAAATGAAGTTACTTTTATATTCACAAAAACGTTACAAATATACAATGTACAAACAATTGAGCGTTCGTTACAAATACACCTTTTGTTTTAAAATATTTGCTTTATAATTCACATAAACTTAGTTATGTGCAACATTTTACATAAAAATATCACTAGAATTCGTGCATTAAGGTTTATGTGATAATATTTTGCCAAGATACAGTTAAAATTATCACTCTTCCATTGTATTCGTTATAAAGTACCTATATAATGAATAGGCCTCCAAGATTTATATACAATTATCAAGACAATTTCACACAAAGGAAATCATCCCTCATATAGTACAAAACCACATAAACATCTATAGGAACATCATCCAACAAAATATGGACATAAAATGACATACATACCAATGAACGTTTAAGAGCCTCACTAAAATACATTTCAGGCCTGTGTGAATTGCATTATCTGCCTTTTTATAACATAAACAAATAGATAGGTAACTAACTTTACCAAAATAATTGCATGTTTTAAACAGGTAACTTAATTAGTTTCTAATTATGCCTAATGCATATTTAAACAATACTTTGTACAATCCATTATTATCAAACCAATGCCGAATCAGCAACTCATTAAAATGTTTGTAACGTATTGCGGCATTATGATGCAATGCCAGTAATTGGTTGTTGTCGATCACGTTATTTTTGTATGTGTAATTCACACTCACACTGAGACATATATAAGTCTAAGTGGTGTCATGTTATGACGTACCTCATCATGGTATAATAATATATATTATATATATGCGCAAAATTATGTGACTAATTTCCAGCAGTTTGAAGACCAAATACATTATACCAAAATAAGGTAAATTGTGTTTACTTATTTTTAACGTACCGCGCAAGACTAGTCATGCCTTTTAGTATGTTCTCTTCAAATTGATGATCTCCTTTAGACTTAAAGGATATATTTGCATGATATTGTCCATACAATATTTCTTTTTATTTAACTTATTTAAAAATGAATGAACTACACTTATTTAAGTAAAAAATATTCAAGTCATAAATATGCATTTTAAAATAGGTCATTTCTAATCTTATATCAAAGATGATTTTTTAATTGTAAAAAAACATCTTTAGCCTGTTATTGAACAGGGTAATGAAAACAAAATCCAGACAAAAATAATTGTGTTGTTTAGGTACTATAGTC
The DNA here is from genome assembly GCA_019425675.1 of Leucinodes orbonalis. NCBI lineage: Eukaryota > Metazoa > Arthropoda > Insecta > Lepidoptera > Crambidae > Leucinodes > Leucinodes orbonalis. The sequence continues at coordinate 83,054 of PQWD01009559.1, forward strand.
GTTATTCAGATTTTATAAATTCATACATAACAGTGGTTTTTTTTGTACCTACTCGTATACCATTACTTTAAAGTTAAAAATCCATTACGAATGTTAAATTATACTGAATGCTCCTAGCCACTTCACCCAGGCAAGTGGCGAACGCAGATTGCACTCCTTAAATTATATCAATTTCATCATTTATAAAAGAATAAAATTTGCGATTAATATTTGCTTAGACTAATTGATTTGTAAAGAATATATGATTAATATATTGTAAGGTACCTATGCCGTAACATTTTATTTAATAAATATATACATTTTAATTAAAAATTTAAACTAGTTCTGCACGCTATTTTATCTTTCGCACATACTGCTTTTAGCACCAACAATCAAATGGCTATATATTAATTTTTCACTCTTACTTACAAACTCGGAATGTCAAAAAAATAGCCTAAAACAATACTTAACTACGTGACCTTACTATTTTGTTATTTTTAATGTTCTCTTCACTCATATTAATAGCCAACTAAGTAATTTGCCTTTACTAATCTTCAATATTAAGTGAAAAATATCTATGAAGCTCAATATTTTAAAAATATTATAGACAGCAAAAACATCAACAAACTTTGCTTAAAATTATGCTGTATTGAAATATGTGAAATTATCTAAGCGTATTGAATTAAATATAAAAGTAACGATGAAGAATTATATAATTTAACGGTAAATTGTAAAACCATAATAGTTGGTCCCCATTTACTAAAAAAATATATAGTTTTACTAAAAAATAAATAAAAGGATACAATTGAAACACGGTTTTCAAAAAAGAAGCCATCACTGATTATTTCCTAGCCAGTCAGTCAATAAATATTCAATAATTTATTTATATTCAATATAAATAATATGCGTATCGAGGAAAAATATTCTTATATATAACAGAGATCTCAGGATACATTTTATACTGACAGTACAACTTGTGTCATCGTATTTCCAAATCTTAAGCATACAAATGAAAATACATTTGATGGTTACAATACGAGTTCAAATCTTATTATATTCATGTCAATATAGGTATTTATATTCAAATTTCATTCCATTTTACCATTACACTTGTGATTTATGTACGCGACAAGTTAAGATGGCAATTTCCTAGTGTTGTGACGTTACTTACTAGGGCGGTAGCTTTTATATCGATTTTTTCATGTAGAAAAATGAGACTAACATTAAGTAAATTAGGTTTAATATAACTCAAAATGATTAAGTTACAGGTTTATTCAGTTTGTGGTAAAAGCACTTATGACTACACTAAAATTAACATTGTTGATTGCCAAACAAGTAATATTTAATTTATTTTCATGTAGATAAGAAATGTGCTAGTAAGGGAATATATAAAACGTGACGAAGAAGCTACCGAAGTCATTTTAAACACAGCAAACAAAGTAAGCGATATCGAAATCGATAAATGAAGTCGATACCCACTTTATTTCCAGCACTAATACTAAGGCGAGCGCGGATGACGTGGGGTGTATCTCTGCCTCCGCGCCTCATGTTATAGTTCGATGCCATCTCGAATTGTCACGTACTGTCGTGGCGTTCAGCCTCCTTTGGCGCGACATGACAAAAGACGTTTCCACAATGGACGAGACAAACTTAAGACGCGAAACAGACGGGACGACCGCCAGGAAAAATATATAGTTTTTTATTAAAACCCCATTTTCGTCCTTTCACGTACTATACATACACTTCAACAGCCTCAATAAAAAGGCCCCAAAAATAAACATATATCATTCCTGTTTCATTTTAATTGCATTAAAATATCTGGCAGTTAATATTGCACCACAACCTTTAGAAAAAGGCACCCGGTTAAATTTGAAGAGCGTGATATCACACAATACGTTAAGTAACGTTTTTTGTTGGTACCCTTGATCCATTTTGTTAGTAATTCATGTTACAGAGAAAGATAAAGGTTTTTTTTTCTAAAAGTCGATGTACAATATTTTCTTACGGGTACTATACTGATATTTAAGTTATATGGCTCTCAGACCGCCAACACTATTTAACAAATACGCTTTTGATCACAACTTTGTGTTCACAAATCTCACTGCGGAGGCAATGTCCATATCGGTATCTCCTCTTTCTTCTTCTCCTTCTTTTTGTAATGATGCCTGTCCCTTAGTCTGACGTCATCTTGCCTTGTCCTGTAATCGCGCGCTTCCATCCTCCAATCGGGAGTCTTCCGCGGCGACCCGTCCTTTCTGAAGTTCCAATGGGGTTTTTCTTGTTGATTGGTCTCGTCATAGTACACTTTGCTTTTCACGAACAATTCGTTCCTTTCTGGGTCGCACAACTCCTCGGGTAATTCTTGATAGCCAGTATCGTCGTTCAGTTCGGCCACATCGTCCCTGCTGAACGTGAACGAGTGGGGGTAGTATACCTGCAGGATGTCCTCGTGCCTGTACTGCTGCATTTGAAGCCAAACGTGCGGCAGAAGCAACGGGAACCGCCTCAGCCAGTATGTGACGAAACCATCGGGTAGTTTACCCAATTTCTGACGAACCTCAGGCTCCAATTCCCTGAAGTGGTGTTTCTGTGAGCAATGTTAAGGACTAGTTATAATTTTTTGAACTTTTGTTATATACCAAAACTTAAATTTAGTATTAAGCTTTAATATATTTTTTTATGGCTAAAGGGCTTCACTTGTGTAGGTAGGCGACTTTACCTATTAGATACGCTACTAAGTATCTCATTCATTTTTGGACCCTTAGGAAACTACCAACAATTCAAAAAGTTGGCTGTACTTAGAAACATCCAACTTTTCGAATTGTTGGTACTCGTCAATAACTCTTTGTTGTTCATTGCTATTTCACACTAGTAAATGTAAGTAAAAACATTGTCCATAAAAAGATCGTTTAACTTATGTAAAGCCACAAACTTTCATTCCCGAAAAAAATCTAATAGTGGTTCTTTCTTAACAGATAAGCTATAACTCTAATACAAAACAAAGCCATCCATCGCCATGCATTCGCCACGTTGAAGCTGTAAAGCCGGCCAAAAGCATTAGACTGTTAGAAAAAAAGGTAAAAAAGCATGTGTACCTTGTTCCTTATAGCACGCAGTAAATGGGCGGCCCTATCGCCCCGGTAGGTTCGACGGCCCTAGGTCCCCAGCGGCGGGACACACGTGGGCCCTCCAGTCCCTCTCACAACCGGCCGGGCACCCTTCTTAATGGGTGTTCTGTATTTGGCATGTTACAGCTTTCCACTTGATCGCTCACATCCTGGAATTATTAAATATAAACATATTGAATTCAGGAAATAGATGGTGTCTCAGCGAAATAGCGAACGTAAATTTATACTTTATTAAGGCGCATTGTGAATTTATCGGCCACGCAAACAAGGGCAAATCATTCCAAATATTATTTTAGGACGAATATCTAAATAAGACTCAGGATTATATTAAGTTTAAAGTACACAAATACTTGATATGATTAATTAAGACTTTTGTCTTACAAGAATTAGACTTGTTAATAATTTATTATACTGGTTCACCAAGATACAGGCTCTGCCTTTTTGAAACCTCTGTTCACAAACAAGGCAGAACTCAATGCACAACTCAATTATTGTAATTGTTTAATGTGATAATTGTATGTCTAATCTTCCTTGTGCAATAAAGAATTATTATTATTATATATTTGATTTCTTTATTTCCTCAGTATTTGAAATACTGGGTAATGACATACACGGGCCTAAGCCAAGTGCATGTCATCAGCAATAAAATCCCGAAACTAGCCAGTAATGTTAGCCATCATTTTGTAAAACTTTCTTACCAATCTACACGTATTTAAAATAGCAGCTTTCTGCATTATAATATCGCCGATGGAAGGCCAATGTGCAAAGTGACTGGTGAAGTGTGTAGGATAACCCCTGTAGTGACAAACAAGTGGAACAATAGTAACTTGTTTAAATCCAAATCCTAGCTATTTCTTCTTTAATTCTCTATATTTTGAGCTTTTTCAGCTATTGGTTTTGAATATATGTTTAGGATTGCTATATCAATTACACCAGCTATCCATATGACATGATAAATATATATGATAAAAAACCCAGACCATATTTTCTGTTTGCTTTTTAAATAAGTTTACTTAAGCAAAGCAGCGTCCAGTACTGACAAAGATCCTACGAACTCATAAAAATGCGGTGTACAATATTCTACACCGTAGACTCAATACTGAGTCGTCTAGTTAGGTACCACCGCAGTGCCATATATCGTCCCGTGAAACAGAGTTATGCACTTTGTGTTCGGGATGAGGCATTGTAGCTAGTAAATTACCGGCTATAAGAGACCTAACATCTCATGTTTCGGGTGACGGGCGCAAAGCGTCATTGATGGGGGTTAATAACTGTCTACCAGTTGTTGGTTTCAATCAATATCGCTCTGTCATGTCAGCGTATCACTTACCATCATGAGCGTCCTGACCGTCATGTATAACAAAAAAAATGAGAGAAAGCTAACTGAATCTGCATACCTGAAGGAAATTGGTTGCTCTGCTTGCCCCAAACATTGGGTATTTGAGAACAGTGTCGCAGGGAGGCCGCGCGCCGCCGCTCGGAGATCAGGCTCTGATAAAATCTTGTCACCAGGACTTCTTTTCGGGCAGGAGTTACTAAAAAAATATTAACTTACAATTAAATACTCTGTTACAAAACTATATTATGTTTAAGGTAGTCCGAAACTTAAATAATTACTGATTATTAAGTTCACAGTTAGGGTTTATATTTAAGGGCCTAGGAGACATTCTCATAATGAAATAAAGCTGTGGAAGGTTGTCTATAACTTAGTTCATATTTTATTGCCAAAGAAATTTTACTCTTAAGGCAGCTGAAATCTGGGCTAAAGAGTGAGAACTGGAAGATAACTTTTTTAATACCTTAAACTTTGTAACACTTATTAGCAAGAAACAATTACACTTTTGGATAGTAATTGGCATAATAAATACCTCCAATGTTATAAATTTTCTCAAACTTCTTTTAAATTCCTCACGCGTTAGTTATCGCGATTTTTGACATAATTAAACGTTACCCAACATTATTGATCTAATAAAAAAAACTGAAGTACTTACTGTAAAACATCTAAATTATAATCTCCGGTAGGATATTGGCCTGTCTTCCAAACATCGCCGAACGGATGATGCCCTTTCGACAGCACATAGTAGAACACGCATCCCAATGAAAATATGTCAACGGACGTAGTCTGCAACAAGTCACAATATAATCATTGGTGTAATGGTTGAGACGTCGCAGTTACAGCGAGGTTTCCGGGTTCGATCCCGGGCAGTACAAATTTTTGTGCATGAACATGTCTGTTTGTACTGGTCTGGTCTTTTCTATGTATAATATGTATGTATTTATAAAATAATGTATATAAGTATGTTAACCCGTTGTTAGTATCCATATTACAGGCTAATGCTTAGGTTGGCTAGATGTGCTGTGTGATTGTGTGGAATTTATTATAATTAATAATTAAACAAAATTATATGTACATTTGTATTAATATTATTATTCATAATTGTGAAATGTGGTAACGAAAGATTCAGCTGGCATATTCACGGGCAGTATAGAAACAATGTATTTGCTCGTCGTTTTAGTAAGTAAAAAACATAAAATATGTCTTACTTAGTAAAACTCAAATTGTCATTTATTTTCAAAGAATTTCCTCCATCTATCCCAAAGCTAAAGGATCAATTTTAACTTAACAATCGAAAAACATACTTTTTCTTATTTGTTAATACAATGCAATTTACTTGATCTAGATTTGAGATTTTGCAGTACAAACATAAGCAGCAATGTTTTGTACTGCAAAATCTCAAATCTAGATCCTTTACGAGTATTATAGTCGCTCATTCGCAACCATTACACTGGATATGTAGGTTGAGATATCAAGATAATACTCGTATCAACTTACAGTTCTCTCCCGTTGATCATCTTGGTGCTATCCAGCATCAGTGCCCGTAACACCTGACCGTCTCGAGAAACTAACACGTCCATATTCAGCTTCTTGGACAGACCAAAGTCCGATATCATCGCTCGCACCTCGCCAGACCCGCTGGGCATAGACAATAGTTACATGTGCGGTTTAATGTCGCGGTGAACTGAAAATAAGACGAAAACAGAGTTTTTTAATTACTAGCTGTGCTCCGCGGAATAACCCGCGTTATAAGATATATTCTCCCACAGTAAAACATAACCTAAAGTCGCTTCGTTTAGTCACGCGATGCGCGGCCACCGCGCAGTAAAAGATGACTTATTTATTTTTCCAAAATAAAAATTATTGTCTAAAATAAATGTTTGCCTATGTTTTTCCCTATTACATCAGCTACCTACCAAAAAAGTTCCATCCAAATCCTTCCAGCCGTTTCAGCAACTACTAAGAACAAACACACAGCCCAAATAAAAATTTGGCATATATACCGTATATATATATTCATATGGATGAAGAAAAAATTTTATTTCAATATTACAAACAGACACTACAATTTTATTTATTTGAAAATGATAATAGATTTTTTGCTCTTTAATATATGATTTTATATTTAACTGTAACGCAAACAAGAAGACGAATATGGTAAGTGATACAACCACCCATAATCGTTACACCGTAGGAGCTACGAGTGCGTTGCCAACCTTAAAAAAAATTAAAGGGAAGAAGCACTATGGGGAAGTATGTCGCGAAAAAATGTTTCAATAAAATACTTGCAACTTTTAGGACCAAATTAAACATCTTCATCTGCTCAGTAAACGTCCCCACCGAGGGGCACGAGCCTACCCGTATAGGGTGATTAAACATCGCAGTAATTAAACATTGCGGTGCAGGCAAAGAAAACAACTCAGATGAGCGGCGATGTAGGCTCTGGTGATCCGTCAATACACATTAGACCAGCACTCAACGTATCATGTTAAAGTTTAAAACCTCTTGATGATAAAAGCATTGAAGAAAAACCTCGAGTACTGGTTGTAAGAGCTTTTTTAGTAAATAGTATTAGTAACTTACCAATATCCATAGAGTGAAGATGGGAAAGGCCTAATGTGGCCTGTCTCAAAACTTCTACTGCGTCTATCCTACATTCGAAATTTAATTTCTTCTCCACATAGTCTTGTAAAGTGGCTGAACACAACTCTAGCGCTATATACCTGTTAATATAAAATAAGTGTTGAAACTATTATTTTTACCATACTTTTAATGGAAAAATGAAGTAACACATTCAAATCAAATACGCAATTTTAAAGCAGGATTTAAATAATCAAAAATCACATAAGTTTCAACTGTATTCAGGAGCATTACAGTCGAAAACGAATGAAATATTCTCGCCTGACTTAATTTTAAGATAAGCTTATAATATTTTATTTTTTAAGATAATATTCTAAGAACAAATAACTTAGTATGTTATAGTAAAAGTAACGTACCTGAACTGTTTATCTCGCTCCGTACAGTAATATCTGACCACGTGCGCATGCGCATCCGATTCTCGCAACAGCGCCACCTCGCGATCGGCGAACGAGAAACATTCGGGCAAGAGCCTTTTTACAGCCACTGCTCTTTTATCAAACATACCTCTGAAATAATGAAATTAAAGCCTTTAATTTTCTTGTTTGACTTTTGAGTAGTTTTTGACTACGACTACATAAAAGTGGACTAATGACAACTTTTACTTTTAATACAAATATTCAAGGGACTTGTGTTTCGTAAAATAAAAGTGGTACCGCTTTCAGCATTACTTGTACAAGAAGTGACTTCTTTTCTGCTAGAACATTAGACTGCCTTAGTGTTTCAATAGTAAATAATCTTAACTGGCGGCGGTATATTTTTCTGTTAATTGAAACAAACAATCAATTTTACAACTATTTAGAATTATTGTGTATGTTTTTGCATGTGACAAACTACGGAACTATAACAGATTAAAATGGGCACTTTAGGACTATAGAATTTCTACAAACTAAATACTATTGATAAAAACTAACCTATACACAAATGTGCCTTCACATCCCTTTCCTAGCACCTGGTTCGTGTGGAAACTTATCCTTCCAATTCGGACCTCCCCCTCCCCTATATCTTCTAGTTGTCCCGTTATTTCACCGTTGGATGACGTCGACGCGTTTGAGGACCGCGAGCCCCCTTGTGATAATTGTTGAAACTCGCGAGCCTGAAAGTGAATTGTTATAAAAATAAGTGTTTGAAGAATGAGGATCGGAATGTCATTCTGAATGAGCAAGCTTTAGAAGCTTTAGTTGGGATCCTGCGTTAATAAGAAATATTCCACCAATATTAACATGTAAATGTTATAATTATGATTTTAATTGAAGTATAACCATGTGTTTGTTTGTATGAGTATTTTTTACGTAAACTTATTTATTCAAAACCCATTCTTTACCCAAGCTAAGCCGATTTGACTAATTACGAGAAAATGGTTCTAGAAACTTAAACAGCTAACCAAACTGGGCTAAACTGCCCAGTTTGCCCGATATGACGCTTGATAAAGGCAAAGCTGGTTTTATTTATAAAGTTTTAATATAATAACTAAAAGGTCTCTAATCATTTATTACTTTGAGGAAAATTGTCAAAATATGATAAAATTCATTGGTAACACCAAACATTTTAATGATTAACAGCGAGGTTTATTTTTTACATATATATTTAGTGTTGTGTTACGGCATCTTAAGGACACGTCTGACAAAAGACTGTCTATTGTTTCTTGATTCGTCAGTTGAGCGAATCGTAGGTAAACATTAATTCTACCCATACGCTTAAAATAGTCAAGGATTAATTATTTATCAATTTAATTACACTTGTCAGTTGATACCTAAGTACGAAGTAAACTAAAAATTATGTTTTGAGGTTGATACTAATTTGTATTTTATTATCATTTTATCATCAATAATCATCATAGTTTATCAATAATATAACAATTTACAATGTCACCAGATGTAATAAGTTTTATTGAAAATAGACATTGAAAATATTGGTGTAACAAATTTCCATTGTTTCTTCAGAACGAATGTTGTTCATGTTCTCACTAACAAACCTCTCAAACTCAATATATAAATTTACAAAAGTAAACGTTATTTAAGGTCATCCTCGATGGATCCTTCCAAATACTGTAACCGTAACGCCCAACGATAATTAAAGCCCTTTTTAGGGTTCCGTAGTTTAAGTAAGGATTTTTACTCTACAAGTGGTTAGAATCGTCACCCGCATTGATTCGTTTTGGCGAATCGCCTGAGCTTCGTTCGCTCTTTCGCAGAATACGCCACATGCAGGTGAGGTTAATCACAAATGCCTCCGTAGTCTAGTGATCTAGACATTGTGTTTATATCGTTACAGTCGGAGCTCGTTGGTTTGAGCCCAACGAAGAAACCACATAATGAAAGTTACTTTATGCGATTTTCCCTAATTTGGTTAGGACACTGCAGTTAGCCTGCTGATAGCTGATAGCTGGCAGCATGATCGTTAAAACCCACTAATCCGCATTAGGCCCACGTGATCAGATCCGGCCTAATCTCCACATAGGTATGCTCTGCTCCTGAATGGGGACTCTATAGACTGATGATGAGGTGAAATTGGAAAATAACTTCATCTTTTTCCTGCGCCTAGTTTTGTTTTTAGTGTAAGCTCAAACAGTGATGTTAATGGTGCCTTAATATATTGATGTCAACCGATTAACACACAACCAATCTTTAACTAATTACATTATTTAACCACCACAAAACTGCGTTTGTATGCGCATTCAATTTCCATCGGCAATGAAACATCGCTCGTTGTGTTGTGTAAAACAAATTCAGTAATAAATCAAACTAACCAAATACATACAGTCCAATTACCTACTGCTTGAATAACACATATAGTTTTCGTAAGAAAATAACTAACTATGTGAACATATTCTCGTTACGGCTGAGTAAACAGCCGAAGGAAATTAGCATGTAACAGCGCCGATAATTCCAAACATGATAATACAACATTTAGTGAGACAAGTGTATGCGTCAATGATCATTTATTTTGTTTTTTGTTTGAACATGTCACACAATGTTTGGTTTCAGAACGCCCCCATAACTGAACACATTGTCATGCTCAGTTATAGGGGCGTTCTGAAACATGATATTAACAGTTAAACTTTTATCACTATCTTTTACCAGGTCGTGTGATTAATGGTTATGATTTTTTTTTCAAATGACGGGTATTTTTCGCTCTATTATTTTTCTTGTTCTCAACTTCGACCTTAATGACACATGATAAAATTCATGTTAGAAAGAATGAAAAAATATTTATTTGGTGCAAATTAAAGTTCCTATTAAAGTACACGCAAAAAAAAAAGTGACTTAAAATGTAGGTACTTTGTGGAAGTATTAATACAGTTGGCTAGCCAGTACATTCTTCTTTGTTACTGAATATGTGAATACTAATTCAATTATGTAATAGCTTACCAACTGAGCAGACATTGATAAATTGATTATTATATTGTACTGTAATGATCCCAATATACACATTACAGTATTGAAAAATCTTAATCGCTACTAAGAGACTAAAGTCTCTCCCGTCTCTCTTTGGTACCTTCTGAAATTAATAGTAAGACAGTTATAAGTACTGTCTTACTCCATTTCCCAATAGTCATGTATTATTACATTCGATCTATTAATACAGGACTGTTAATATACATATCGCATTTTTTATCATAATAACAAAAACGACTCACCTGATAACGGAGATACCAAAACATGGTAATCACCAATCCAACCAGTATTATTAGGGCCAATTTGAGAGCCGTATTCTCCTGCTGATGCAACCACTGGTTCAACTCCTTATACCATAAATCGGGTCTAAATTGAGTCCTTCAAACAGATCGTCTGTTTGCACCGACACAGATATAGAATTTGACTTTAGATTCGTCTCGTTTTCGACATCTTTCTCTTGGGTCTGAACTTGTCCATTTATAAGTCTGATCCCGTTGTGTTTTTCGCGTTCATTCAAAAAGTTCAAATTGGGCAACTGAGGCGTCCAAGCGGTCGTTAGTTCTGGCACTTTGTAATGTCCTAGTAGTAGATATGGGGCGGCTACGTGCAGGTTTAGGTCGTTTAGTTTGTAATGCACGTTGGTGAACGGTTCGTATTTCGGCTTTTCGTTGGACACGCTTTCGGTTGCTGGACCTTCGAGGAGCAATGGCGTGTGCCCAGCCGATATAGTTATTGTGTTCTTGTCGACAAGCGATGATAGGGCGTAAAGGCCGTGGTTGTGCTCGCCTACGTAGAGAGTAGGGCTGAAATTGAAAATGTAAAATACTTTAAGATTATTATTTTTTAAAACCAAGAAATATTTATCGTGGGGTTGGGGAATCTTTAATAATATAATTATTTAATAAGTTATTTGTTAGTTAAATTGATAAACCAAGATGGAATATCGCGTTCGTTAAAATGGCTATTACTGTTATATGTAGCGTACGCTAGTATCTCAACAGGGCGGAATCATTGAAGCACTTTATAAATAATAATTTTAAAGTTTGAGAACAGACTTGAGTATTTTTGAAATTTTTCATAGATAAACGAATTTGTAGTCAAATCTTTTTATTTTATTCAAACTGATCTTTGAAAGCTCATCTTGAAACTAAAAATCATGGATCAGAGTTGATATGAGCTTGTACTTATTATCTTAGCAAATTAAAAGAAAATCCCAACGAGAACCTTCCAATTAAATCATATAAATTAAATCATACTCACTATAACTCAATATTAGAATTCTTGATACCCTGACCATCCCGCAACGTAGTAGCGTCCTCCATTATATGATCAAGTGTATCATCACCGATGGAGTTGAAAGGGACGGAGATAAGGCCCTCTGTGTCTAACAGGTAAGTCGCAACGACAGGCGTTTCGAAGTTGTGCGACCAAACCAAGTCCCCCCGTTTTGCGATCGAAGGACATGAGTCTCCCACTCGATGTTGACGCGAAATGGATTATACCTTAAAAGAGATAGGGTCTATTATGCATAAACCAACAAGCAGAATTCTAAATGCTTTTTGGTCACAAGTGCCGTTAGAGCCTACCCCTTACTGAAACAACATTTATCAGCGAATAGGTAGTAACGATGTCTTATAAAACCTAACCATTTTATAGGTACCTGCCGCTATGTCCAATCTGCGTGATGAACCCCTTAACTATCTTGGAGAAGTTCTTACGTGTAGTATAGGAATAACATGAGCTATTTAAATTAAAAAAGTGTAGAGAGGATCCAACTGTAAATAAGTTTAAGAGAACGCGATATAAGCACCGAATACCATGACTTAACTCTTAGCAATCGATGCATATTTTGCTGCCATAAATAATATCGATCCCAATTAAAATTCTATTGATAAAAAAGTAATTGTAACAGAATTTCTATAGAAATAAATTAAACCTTATGTCAACTTAAACTACACGTGTAAACTTAGTCAAAATTAAAGCCGCATATCTACCGGCATATTTCATCCGTCCATCGATATGTTCTAGAAGTTTAAGCACGCAAGTAATACGCGATAATATTTATCATGTTTTCACTACGATGTCCTGTAACCACGCAGATGTTTGCGTACTGCTGTAAAACGTAACGTAGCGTAACATCGATAAAAACACTAATTAAATTTATCTCGATATTTTGCATGCAATTATATGTAGGAAATAAAATTTGTTAACTTTTTTTGACCGCATTGTCATTACTAAAAACATTAGCAATGACAAACTTTATCAAATAATTCTTTCGTTGTTTATACAGATGGGATCTTTTGGCAAACTACAAAAGACCATAGTGCCGAAATAATACTACTTTAAGTTGTTGTTGTTTTTATAATATGTTAAAACACCAAACAAACAGTTCTCTAGATGGTCTGTGGCACGCCAATCCAAAATACCTATACACCGCAGTACCAGAAAACGTCCCGCGAAATATAAGTCTTTATACATTTCTTTGTTTTGGAAAGAAGACATTGTAGCTAGTGATATTACAAGATACGATGTGTCTGTGTCCCGCGATATCTTCCGTGGTATAAAATTTTCTCCCGCAATAAAACATAACCTAAGATCACTTATCATCATCGTTAAGTCACGTTAATGCGCGCAGCACATGCGAAGCGCGGCCTGCTCGGCAGCAGTACAACATTGCTTTATTTGCTAAAATAAAATGTATTTTCTAAAATAAAAATTAGCCTATGTTTTTATTGCCAAGTAAAAACAAAGGCTGCGTTTTAAGCTTCCTGCCAAAAAAGTTCCATCGAAATCAGTCCAGCCGTTTCGAAGATTAGGTACCTACAAAATGTTGTTTTGATGTATGTATGGTATGTATCGTATATATATATGCATGAAGAAAAAATTTATATATCCATATTACAGACTCTCCAATTTATTATATGTATAGATAAGTGTTATGTGAAGTTATGTCACTTTGGATAACGGGCGCATTGAAGTGTTGAAGAAAATAATTAATACTAATCTATGGTTATTGTATTCCTTCAATGTAAACTCAACTTATCGTCTGTGTCCTTTGTGACATTTAAATTGAATTATTGACACGTTAAGAAGACAGCGAATTCAACACATTAGAATTTGGGTGAGTTAGCCAATGATGTAAAAAAGTATAGATTGGTTATATGCTCACAAAACAATCGAAAAAGTGTTCCGAATGCAGCGACAGCACACATGCACATATGTCGAATGAGCGGACATTTACGTAACATAACAAAAGAGTACCAACTGTACTCTCTTCGGCGGTTCGTTTTTGAGGCACGGATGGCGTATCTACCTTTATATATACAGAATATCAAGGGGGTTAGCCTACCAAAACGCAGAGTATTTTAAACACATACCATAGTCGTTCAACATCTCTTTGCCCATCGCATGCGATGTGTAATCAAAGAATGTAACATTCCATTTCTGATTTGTATTCTTCGAATCGTGCATCAAAATGTTGTATTCAGTTCTGGCGACGTAAACACCACGCTTCTTCTCGGGATCGCACGTGTTTTCATTGTCGCCGTTGAAAATCTTGGATTTGTCGAAACCTGCAACAATGTCGATAACAATTGATTAAAAGGTTTTAGGTGTATACTGTACTATACTAGGTACGTAACAACAACAACAAACTTAGCAAAATGACAACTGTTCATTGAAGTGGATGATTTATAGCTATTTCGTTTTATCATTGACTATGCTATTAATTAAAAACTTTAACTGCCTCTGACGGATATATACAACAAAAACAATAGATTTCCTCTATTGTGTTATCCTGGCGGTGAAAAGGTTAATAGCAGTCACAAATTTAGAGTTTGGGATTAAGCGACCAATTCTCATTTAAGTGCGTCTAATTAGTCATCCTTTCTGGTAGAAGACTAAATTTATATTGAAATTACTGGGTGTAAGTTACTAATCATCTATTGCCAAGGGTTACCGACCATTCATTATACTCTACATTCATTGGACTTAATAACTTCGAATGGTAAATAAAAATCAACATGTTCATCGTGATGATGTATCCGATTACAATAATCAACATGTAGACCATGCAATTTCAGTAATGATAGAAAACCATAGTAAATATATTATAACCAAGGCCATACTGCCGTATTACGACACTCACATTGACGATTATTTAATCTGGAATTGATTTTATTATGGCATAAATAACAGTAAAATATAGGAAAATTCGTTAATTGAACATTATCCCGTTTGCAAGTTTACACACCTGTATTAGCATAACAAAAATCTTTTAACATAAACTGTCTCAAATACGACTAACTACATCCAAATAATGACCATCGCTGGACTTAAGACTCCAATGATTTTCAACGCTAAAATTAAATTAATATTATATTTAATTAACTTTATAGGATAGCAAAGTGAAAACAAGCAAACGGTTCACCTGATGTTAAGCGATAATTGCAGTGGCGTAGTGAGGTCTAACCTAGGCGCGGGCGAAATGCCTCCCTTTGTCAGTGTTTTGCGTAAAAATGCCGTCTTTTTTCATTTCAACATCATCAGCTCATTAAACGTCTCCACCGAGGGGCACGAGCCTACCCGTATAGGGTGATTAGGCCTTAGTCGTCCACGCGGGCCCAGTGCGGATTGGACGACTTCACACACAACCTTCGAATCTCTTCGCAGGCGTGCATGAAGGTTTCCTCACGATGTTTTCCTTCACCGTAAGAGCGTCGGATAACGTACATATATTTTCGAAAGTCGAAAATACATTGGTACGTGCCGGGATTTGAACCTCAGCCCTCCCGGTAGGAAGGCGACAGTCCACACCACTGAGCCACCGACGCTCTTGCTTGCCGACGCTTTTTTCATTTAAGTAATCAGTATATTTAAGTCATTTTACTTGAGACCCATAGATCACTTAGAGGCTTTGCTCAGTCTTTTTGAATCATTCGTGTCAAGTGAGTTCAAGCGGGACTCCACTGGGCGCGAGGCTCCTATGGCCGCGAAGGCGCGGGCGGTGGCCCGCTTCGCCCACGCTTTGCTATGCTACTAGATAACAGTCACAACTTCGAAGACGTGGCGGGTGTGTTGTCAACCTTTATAATAGAAAAAGAGAGGGAAGTGGTATTTAGGTCTCCGGCAACCTCATTTATTCGGCGAAACAGAACGCCCATCCTTATTATGTCAACTATCTGCCAATAAAAATCCCGTCAAAATCTCTCTAGTCGTTTTAGAGATTACCCGAAAAATTTAAAAAATGATTTTTTGGTGTATCGGTAACCTCTCTCATTTAGTGAAACACAATACTTGGTTTTCTTTTAGGCCACAGTATTATTCCGGTCGAGCCACTTCAGCTTGTTTGATATTCGGGTACACTACATACCTAAGTACGAAAAACAAATTAACTTATATATGTATATTATTAAAGTGACAAATTTTACCTGATACATGCTCCCTCGACCCTGTCAACGGGTCTAGCATGAACCAAGTATCGCTCTTCTTCCCTGTATACAATATCCCTTCGGTAGACCGACAGGGAGCGTTGGCGACCAACTCTGGTATAGTAAAGGGGAGTTTCTTCAGCATTTGCTGGTCCCCACGAGGACCGTACATGTATAAAAACCCATGGCGAGGGTCTGGCAGGAACTGCGGCATCAAACTTGCATGTTGGTTGGGCACTTTCACTACGGGTTCTAAAACAAGAAAAAATATTACATTATCTTTGTACCTAAGCATTACTTCTAACTGAAAAAAATAATAATAACACGCAAAATACAATAAGGTTATAAATGGAATTTTATTAAATGAAGTGGCATAAGAACCTACTCATCATCAGCTCATTAAACGTCCCCACCGAGGGGCACGAGCCTACCCGTATAGGGTGATTAGGCCTTAGTCGTCCACGCGGGCCCAGTGCGGATTGGACGACTTCACATACAACCTTCGAATCTCTTCGAAGGCGTGCATGAAGGTTTCCTCACGATGTTTTCCTTCACCGTAAGAGCGTCGGATAACGTACATATATTTTTCGAAAATTCGAAAATACATTGGTACGTGTCGGGATTTGAACCTCAGCCCTCCCGGTAGGAAGGCGACAGTCCACACCACTGAGCCACCGACGCTCTTCGACGAAGAACCTACTCATAAGAAGGTATTTATGTGGTAGGTTAGTAATTAATTCATTAATCAGAATTAGTTGCCTAATATTAAACATGTTTTCGTGTCTTATATGCGATTTAGCGGGGAAGGTATAGAGTATATTTAGCTTAGAGCTATCCATAATATAATATTATAAATGTGAAAGTATTATCTCTGTCTGTCTGTCTGTTTGTTACGCTTTCACGCCTAAACGGCTGAACGGATTTTATTGAAACTTGGTATGTTGATAGTGGGTACTAGAATAGGTTTTAGCTACTTTTGTCCCGTTTTCACCCCCACTTCCCTAAATGGAGGTTGGAAGTTGTATGGAAATTCCGCAAATTGTGTAGTACGACGCTGAAATTGTATGCGGTCTATTTGTCAAAACGAAAATATGCATTTTTTATTTTCAATATCCCCCCCAGCCCTTCAATAGGGAGGAAATATTATCGATTTTTCGCAGTTTAAGGTAGATTTTATTGAACTTGGTATGTGATAGAAGTAACTAGAATATATACTGGAGTGTGAATATATATAATATATATATATATATTCCACTCCACTGGGCGCGGGGCTCGTATGGCCGCGAAGGCGCGGGCGGTAGGCCGCTTTGCCCGAGCTTTGCTATGCTACTCGTACTAGATATATATATATATATTATATATATATATATATATATATATATATATATATATATTAAGGTTGGCGGGGGAATCCTATGTATAGTGACATATTATGTATAGTGGGATTATATATATATATATATATAATTTTGACCCCAAAACTTTAAACTTGGGCGGGGGATTCCTATGTACAGTGATATACATGTATACATAATTTTTTTTACAAGTTTAAACAGTTTACAAGGTAAAAAGCTAAAAATAACTATGATGGCTTTTTGTCTTTCATATTGAAGTTTTTGCAAATCAGCCCTTAAAGCCTTAAAAAAGAAAAAGAAGAAGCAGTGTTGCAATGGTGGAAAGTGGATGTCTCCACTTTCCTGGTAACAGAAACAGAATAATTTTGTTATTCCGAATTTAACGCGTGCGAAGCCGCGGGCAAAAGCTAGTATAACATAAACCTGCAACCAATAGGACCGCAGAATAAGTGGAAAAGGAAACAATATTCATATTTAAGGACATCTGTTACGTTTGTTACAGAAATTGACGCGGACGAAGTCACAGGTCCAGTTAGTTTCCAAACTTTCCAATTTTTTTTTATGTTAGTAGTATTTGCCTTTCTATATATAAAAAAGTATACCTATAACGCAACATTGAGATGTTGCAATTGTGATAGTCTTCACTCAAGCTTCAGAGGCACGTCCTCATAAATTATTCAATCTTGAATAATCGTTACGAACATTGAACGCAATGAAGTAGGTGACGCTACTGAATAACATGGAAGGACATTATTCTGCGACACGGACGTAAATGTTACTGAATTTTATCAATATCGTGTTTTAAAAGTATTTGAAATCATCATCATTACAGTCTAATATGTCCACCGCTGAACGAAGGCCTCCCCTAATAATTTCCACGCTGGAAGATTCCTTAGCAGTTGACATCCATCTGCTACCTACCACCTGAACCAGGTCATCCGGCCATCTAGTTGGGGGTCGGTCTACACTTCGTTTTCCGTTACGTGGACGCCACTCGAGAATCTATCCCATCAGCCATAGGTTCTACGCACCATGTGCCCTTCCAACTGCCACTTCAACTTGCTAATCCTGTGAGCTATGTCGGTCATTCTAGTTCTCCTACGGACATCCTCGTTTCAGATTTTATTGCGAAGGGAAACACCTAACATAGCCATACCACGCTGAGCAACCTTGAGCCTATTCAAGAGGCCCTTAGTGAGCTACCACGTTTCGCTTCCGTATGTCAAAACTGGCAACACAAACTGGTGAAATACCCTCGTCTTGAGACACTGAAGTGTTTTGGGCGAAAATATCTGCCTAAACTTTCCGAACGTTGCCCATCCTAATTTGATTCGACGAGAAACCTTTCCCGAAGTTGGATC
>PQWD01009561.1:0-67406 GCA_019425675.1 Leucinodes orbonalis
TTGCTTTCGAGCACAATCCTCTTCGGTAATTCGAGTCTATTCATCGAATCCGTTTAATCGTATTTTAGGGATAATTATGATGAAAACTAAATTACATACCAAATTTTACACTTCAGTAAGTAGATATCATTTAAACCTAAATTTAATTAATTTAATATATATTATAAGATTTATAAGGTAGCTGTGCCCGGCGGTTACCACAGTATTAATATGTCACAGTTGTACCACAGTATTAAAACATACATAACCGAAAATCGCTTCAAGTTACGTCAAGGCGACAAAAAATATTTAGAAAATTAAATAGATCTGCCATATTAATGTCCCGTCTAAATCGGTCCAGCTATTATTATTCAGAGATTAACTGGGACAAACAGACAGACAAAATTTCAATAAGTATAATTTTAGTGTATGTACCTACTTGTTATTTCTATATTACGAATTCTATTTATGTGTATAAATAAACAAAAATGACATTCCATAACGTATAACGTTAAATATAGTTATATTTAACGTTGCATACAAATTTGCGTCTATAATAATAGCAGGATATCACATAAAATTCTCTTGTGGCCAGAGAACCGTAGTAAATACTCGATAGATCCATTCTATTTCCATTTAATTCAACAAACCTGTCAACACTGCAAGCCACGGCGATCTCTGGTAGTACCTAAGTGTCAATTAAGAAGACCTGTGACCTCTAAAACGTTATTTATACGAGTCTAGTGTTTTCACACCCAAGTCAAGCAATTTTCTAACATGTTTCTTAGGAATAAAAACGAAAAGGCGTGGTTTGGTTTAGAATGAAAAAATATGTTGAAATAAATTAGTTTACATATTTTATTATTATTTACTAAAATTTTATTTCGCCAACAGCATCAAATAATATCAGATATTATATTCAATAAGTATTATTATTATTATTTGGGTTATGAGGGCTATTCAGGCCTGTAGTCACTTCGACCTAGAAGATCTTTTGTGACTCGCTCCTCTCTTAGAGTTCATCTAATAGTTGGGCACTTTTTAGGAAGTTTAGGACCCTGCCCAACTTTATAGATTTGATGTCACTTGGGCATAGATAATAATTACCCAAGTGGATATTTCGCTTCCATTGTAGAGGACCACAATTGCAGAGTAGGTGCATTGGTGTCTCTCTCTCTTCCGCGCAGAATCTGCAGGTTCCGAGTCACTTAGCTTCATTTTGTGAAGGTGACTTTTCAGCTTGCAGTGTCCAGTCAGTGCCCTTACAAGGACCCTGACCTTGGGTTTACTGAGCTGTAGCAGTTCAGAGGTTCGCTTCTTTGAGTAGGCTTTGATTAGCGCTTTTGAGTGAGCTGCCTCTGGTGACTCTAGCCAGTAGTTGACAGAGTCCTCGAGGAGCTTCCGTTCTAGTTCATTTTTCCTTAGGCTTTCAGGGATGCCACAGACAGGTTCTACAGTCTTTTGGATGGCGTTGGCCCCAGCCTTTGCGAGTTCATCAGCATTTTCGTTGCCAATGATGTCAGAATGACCTGGTACCCATTTGAGAGTTATCCTGTTATTTCCTCCCAGGTCATTTAGTTTGGTCACGCAGTCTTTTACCAGCTTTGATTTTAAAGTGGTTGAGCTTAATGCTTTTAGAGCTGCTTGGCTATCGGAACATATTGTTATATTTTGGTTAACGCAGTTTTCCAGTCGATTCGCTTCCGCACATTCTATGATGGCGTATACTTCAGCCTGGAAGATGGAAGCGTACTGACCCAAATTGGTGCTAATGTTAGCCCTAGGTTGGTCTCGGTAGGCTCCACATCCTACTTTGTTACCCATTTTGGAGCCATCTGTGTACCAGATTTTGCTGTCTGTGCAGGTGGGGGCTTTGAAGCCATTCCTCCCTGCTCGGGAACTCCACTTTGTAGTATTTAGTGAAGTTGAGTTCCGGCAGCATGACATCGCTTGTCATGGCCAGAATTGGGTACTAAGTGTATTTTCCCTAAGGGATCTTAGTGTATTTGAGCTCCATTGAGTCACTCCGCTCCGCTCCATTCTGCACATACTAGCCCGCGCCTCCTTCCCTAAGTAAAGGTGTAGGGGCGGTAGGTTTAATACGGCGTTTAGGGCGATGGCAGGTGTGGATCCCATAGCCCCAGTAGCCAGAATTGAGGCTGTTCTTTGTAGGCTATTGAGCTTGTTCTGGCTAGTCACTTGTAGGGCTTTCTTCCACCAGACCACAGCAGCGTAGGCAACCATTGGTCTTATAATGGCGGTATATAGCCATAGGGCGATTTTGGGTTGTATACCCCATTTCGGCCCTGCTACTCTCAGGCATATCCCTAGGGAAATTTTTGCCTTTGTGATGACGTTATCCAGATGCGTGTTCCATGTAAGTTTTTGGTCTATGGTTATTCCCAAAAATTTTACTTCCGTGGAAAATGGTATAGTTATCCCTTCTAGAGTTGGCTCCTTAAGTTTATTTAAGTTGCGTTTTCTCGTGAAGGGTACTATAATAGTTTTACTCGGGTTAATCGATAATTTATTCTCTTTACACCATCGATTGATTGTGTTTAGAGATGCTTGGAGTAATGACGAGATTGTGCTCTGACACGGTCCTAAAGCGCATATTACCACGTCATCAGCATAGCCTTGTACGTCATAACCTTTCTTAGAGGTCAATTCAAGTAGCTGATCCATTACTAGGGACCACAAGAGGGGTGATAACACCCCCCCTGCGGACAGCCTCTTGTTGTTTGATACACTCTTTCTGTGCCGTGAATACTCACGATTGCAGTACGATTGAGTAGCATAGCTTTGATCCACCGGGTCGTTGTATTGTCGATCCCTTTGTGTACTAGTGCGCATTCTAGTGCGTCAATTGTGACATTATCAAAGGCCCCCTCAATATCTAGAAATGCACATAGGGCAATCTGTTTGTCTTCTAAAGCCCGTTCGACCTTGTCGACTAAAGTCAGCAAGGCGGTCTCCGTGGACTTGCCCTTTTGATATGCATGTTGTTTAAGATGCAGTGGTCGTTCTATCAGGGCCCCACTTCTTATGCATCTATCTATCACCTTTTCCATGGTTTTTAGAAGGAAGGAGGTGAGGCTGATTGGTCTGAAGGACTTTGGTTGGGAGTAGTTTTTCCCTGTCTTTGGTATAAACAAGACTTTTACCAATGTCCATGATTCAGGCAAAATCCCTAGGGCATAGCTTGCCCTAAAGATTTTTGTTAGTATTGGAGTGATTTGCTCCATACCTTGTTGTAGGAGGGCGGGAAAGATATCGTCCACTCCTGGGGATTTGTACGGTTTGAACGAGCTTATTGCCCATTTAACGTATTGTGGTCTGATATTCATCGCCGCTCTTCTCCAGTCTTCTAACTGAGGCCTGTAGTTTAGAGGGCGTTCTGGTGTTATCAGAGGCATGAGCTGTTTTGATCCGGGGAAATGGGTAGACGCTAGAAGGTCTAGGGTCTCTTCCACCGTTCCTGTATAGCCGCCATCTGGTTTTTTTAACAAACCCAACTGGTTTGGAGGAGATTTAGCCAGCAGGCGGTGTATTCTCGCACCTTGAGGAGCTTGTTTTATCTCCTCACAGAATTTACGCCAGGACTGTCTTTTTGCTCTCCTTATTTCTTTGCTGTATTCCGTCAAGGCTTTTTTGTGTTCATCCCAGGTGCCGGTTGATTTAGCCTTGTTGAAAAGTCTGCGAGTGTCTCTCCTGAGTTCACTAAGCTTGGTGTTCCACCATGACACCTTGCTTTTTTTCCTAGTTTTCAGGGGACAACTCTCTTCAAAGGCGGCTTTCATTCCTTTTGTAACTTGGTGGACTGAATATTCAATAGCCTCCTGTGTTCTGATGTTTTTTGGGACTCCTGTAAGGTTTTCGTCGAGCTTGGTTCTATAAAGATCCCAGTCGGTTGCCCTAGGATTTCCTAAAAGTATTCGCAATAGTCTTCCCTGTAGTTCCTATTTCGAATCGTATTTGTCTGTGGTCAGACATAGACGTCTCTTTGCTTACTCTCCAGTCACTGATCATCCTGTAGAGTGTGTTGGTAGCAAAAGTGACATCTAATACTTCCTGCCTTGCTTTTGTTACAAAAGTGGGAATACATCCTGTGTTAACGATTTGAAGGCAGTTAGATAAAAGGAAGTCAAAAAGTAACTCACCCCTTTTGTTGACGCCTGTGCTGCCCCAGCTGGTGTGGTGGGCATTGGCGTCACACCCAATCAGTAGTTCAGCGTTGTGGTCGCGGGCGTACTCCACTACCATCGCCAGTTCCTCTGTAGGGTCATCTTTATCCCCCGCCAAAAGCTGCCACCAGGTCGTCTCTGCAGAGCTCTGGGACAGATAGAAAGTCAATAGATTTATTGAATAAAATACATGCTCTCGGCCTTAGTCCTTTGGTATTTACAAGAAGCTTACTGTGAACTTAGGCCTGATACCGTGTTGTTAAAAGTCAGCCACGGTTCTGAATGAGAGCTATGTCAGATTGCACCGATGAAGGTGTTTTCTCCAGCACCGCTGTCGCAGCCCTGGAGTGATGCAAGTTTATCTGCACCAAGTGCGACATCTTTAGGTCATTCGCACTTACTTGTGTGGACCGTAGAAGATTTAAAAAAAAGAAACGAAGCTTACAAGGTGGGTTCAGCTCTGGTGCGTTGACCGCTCCCAGAGTCGCCCCTCCTGTTCGCCCTTCGTTTCTCTTTTTATCTTTTTCGAGCTACCCGAATTTCGGGACTCGGGGTGGTACGTCCTCCCCCCTCTCCAGTCATTTGGCTCGTCCTCAATTTCATCCCAAATTCAATAAGTAGGTAAGTACAGTAGACTATAAAAGTCTTATTTATTTTGATTCATGTATACCGGACTAAGCCACTTAATGGTGAAGGTGTTGTAGGAATAGTTTTTGAAAGGAATTTTCACTGATGGCTTTGACATCTTCACCGGGCAAGCGATGAGCGCATATTGCTCTCAGCCTAAAAAAATATACACAACGAGCAGGGTAACCCTTATCGTAGAGTGATCAGTAGAAACCTTTTAGTAGAAGGCTTTAGGGCCTTGCAGGGAAACTTCGGAGGAGTCTTATTCCTCCGAGCAGGAAGCTAGGTAACCTTGTATAGGTATCATCATCATCAGCTCATTAAACGTCCCCACTGAGGGGCATGAGCCTACCCGTATAGGGTGATTATGTATAGGTATGTTTGGCGTGAACTCGACAAGATTTGTAGTGGCGCGAATATTCACTTATTGCTGAACTGGTATTAGTAGTTACACATGTGTAGCATTTACTGTATACCCTCTTTTTATATTCGTAAATATCTTCTTAGAGCGTCGATGGCTCATCGGTGTGGACTGTTGCCTTCCAATCTGGAGAGTGCAGTTTGAAATTCCGCCACGTACCAATGTATTTTCGAAATTAAATGTACGTTAAGCCGACGCTTCTACGTTGAAGGAAAACATCGTGAGGAAACCTACGAAGATATTCAATTGAAATTGTCCGCCTAATAATGCGTAATGTTGTGATTTCCCTGAACGCAAGGCGAGATTGGCTTTGGCCATTTAAGCTTACCGATATTGATTTTGGATTATAAAGTTTTTGAATCCTGCATAGATTTTCTAAATAACTAAGGGATTTACATAACTTTGGAAGCGAAGCATAAAACATTTCAAAATTCTAGCAAAATACATGTAGTGCATTTTTTCTATTTATTATACTTACTCTGGTATTCTGAATTTTCAGTATCTTACAGGTTTATAGGAGGACCTATTTACAATGCGATATTTGACTTAACAAACACCGAACAAGAGAGCTATCAAGGTGCAGCTATAAAGATTGATTTTTATAAACAGAGGTGCTAATAAATTCAAAGCTTAATTAATTATTTCTTATAACAAAAAATATAAAAGAAAATATTTATACATTATTTTTAATGGTATATATTTTTAACATTTGATGGAATACAAATATTGATAAAAAAGCGATTACAATACAGTTGCTACATTGCGATGTAAAGATGTTCATCGGAACTACTACTACTGTAAATAGTAATCATCCCGGTTATACCAAAATCAAAATTGTTATGGTGGAAGAAATAGGCGATATTCATGGAGTAGATTACTCGGGAAGTAAAGACCGTATACTGAGAGGCGTAGCTTTGGCTGCCTACAAAATGTAGAAAAAACCTTTACGTCTTTCAGCCAATTTTGATTCTTATTATCTATTATTATATAAAGTTCAAAATTGGCAAAGCATATTTATCAAGGTAAGCGCAAACTAGACAGTTAAAAATAGCTTCTTCAATAGCATTCCCCTTACAATACAACACAATATCAGAATCTTGACGTAATAACAACAGTAGCATAGAAAAGTTTTCATTTCTATTGAATAGTATTGGAAAAATGTAAATCCGCTCGACCCATATTGGCTTCGTTCAGGACAAATGAAATACGCCTGTGCATCTGCCTGTGAAACAGCTTATGACGAGTTTATACAAGAAGTTTTTTATCATTTGAAAATCGAACTATATTTGTATTAATAAAGAAACATTTAAGTGGAGATTGGTTACGTTGTCGCAGGCTCCCACATATTTCAATTTTAAATGCAATGAGCTCATGCCATTGGAAGAGACAGTAATGTGTCATGTTTTTAAGGAGTCCCTTAAACGATAGCTTGGACAGAAATTCGGACAACTCGACACCAACCTCAATAAAATGTCAGATCCAACAAAAAAGCACCTTAAGATCTAGCGGTAGAAGCTACCGTTTAACTACGGTAAACTATATTATACCGTGGGTAACACTGCGGCCAGAGCTAAAAGTACAAAATTATTGAAGTATGGGCTTTATTGGTTTCTAGGTACATCACCAACATAGTTACACTTCACCGCCGCTCTTTATACCTTCAGGACTTACGGACGTCATTATCGATACAAATTCAAATAAGCTGTGTCAACACGAATGCATTTGCAAGCAATTGAATAAGATACGTGTTGCGATGCACCGAGAATGCAAATTTGCATAACCATTCATGAGAAAGGTGACAACCATATAAATCATGCGCCGACATTTCCACAGCATCTCGTATATAAATGTTTTTATTTGTAACGTTCTTCACTCGTTAGGTTTCTGTGAAGGTGTGTATATGAAATCCTTTTACAAATTCGCCGTGAAGTTTTGGCACGGGTTTCACAATAAACAAGGTCGCGGAACGTTTGTCGCTGTGACCAATTTGTTCGGATATTCAAAGCCGCATTTTAATAACGTCCATTTGCATTATAAGTATATGTGTTTGCTATGGAGTTTGTGATTGACATTGAAGAACTAAAATTGCACAGTAACAGTTATTATTATTGTTACTGACAAGCAAATACTGGAACAGATTTCAAAATAGGAGTGGTGGATAGTATTAATCTCCATAATATCGACTCTAATTCAATGTCAGAGTTGTTGAACCGACTTATTTTTATGCGAGCGCCGTTAATCAAAGTCCAATTGAAAAGTCAAATCCATTATTCCACTTTAACTTTGAACGTCAAAATACAATACAAAACATTTCATTGAATAACTACGAATTAAAGAGTTATATTTCTTTCAAACAATAAGATTCAAAATGTAATGATAAAGAAGTAATTCTTCGTTAAATTATATACTATTATACTAATATACCTTATAAAGGATGGTCACTTGGCTTGGGGCAAAACGGCGACGAGTATATGAAAAAGCATCCATGTCAAAATAATGGTCTCTTAAATAAAAGTAGATTTGATTTTTCCCCCGAAGCTATTATGTTTTAATACGTGAAACATCAAAGCGTCGTAACGTTAAATAAACCGTACTAATTCATCGACCTAGAGTTTCGCATTTCATTTTGGCTCACGCACATGACATTGACAACTTGGAATGCTCACAAAAAGCTTTGTAAACAAATGTGGAAGGTGCGACATTGAATGTAAACCGACCAACAGCCTACTTAAAAGTATATTTTTATAGATTTGTATGATATAAAAACATTTTATGAATACGTGATTACTATTTAGTTTTAGAGCTCTCTTTAGATGGTAAGGTTGCAACGTATATATGCATGTTTGTGTACTTATAATAAGATGTAACCAAATTTTAGGAGATCAAAGCAAATTTGACCTCGCTACTACACAATATACACACCGGCACAATTAGGGGAACACAAAAAAAAGTCGATTTTTTTCAATACCTTCGAATATCTTGACATGTTGTTATTATTGATGTATTACTATCCTCTCTAGAAATACACTTGAGCACAAATTTCTCATTTACAAGCGTGAGAATTGTTTTTATGGCACTTCAAGAATTTGCTGACACTTAGATTAGCATTGCTTCTGATAAGAACTTTGTTGGTTCCTGTGCATAGCGACTGTGGCTCATTCAACTGTTTATTTTTGAATTGTGTACACGTCTCCGAAACGAAATGAGTGATTTGCCAGCACTTCTGCAGCAAGGGTCGAACCATGATCGAAGAAGGGCATACCTACCGCTCTGTAAGTCGAGCTTTGGGTGTATCGACAGGGAGACAGGATCTTACGTGCGCAGGCGAGGACAAGGCAGAAATCGGGCTACAAGCGCCGTTGATGACCGTTTCATCACCTTACAAACTTTGAGGAATCGTCGACAGACCGCGGTTCAGACCCGAAATCAACTGGCTGAGGTCCGCAACGTTAATGTTAGTGAACGAACAGTTAGGAGGCGTCTTAATGAAGTTGGCTTAAGATCTTATGTGCCAGCAAAAACACCTAAATTCGAGGCAGCTCATCGTGTGGCAAGGTTAGCGTTCGCCCGTGCGCACCGAGATTGGACAAATGAGTGGAGTCGCATAATATTCACAGATGAGAGCCGTTCCTGTATTAATTTCGTGGATGGACGGGAGAGGATGTGGAGATATCGTGGAGAACGATATAACCAAACAAACTTTACGGAAACAGTGGCATTTGGTGGAGGATCAGTAATGGTATGGGGTGGCATATGTTTAGGAGCTCGCACAGACTTAGTGCTTATTGAAAACGGATGTCTTACTGCACAGCGATACGTAACAGAGATCTTAGAACCATATGTCATGCCTTTTGCCCCATTTATAGGCCCACATTTCGTTTTCAGAATTTTTTCAATGAATTTAAAAAAATCATTGAAAAAATTAACTTTTTTTTTGTGTTCCCCTAAATGTGCCGGT
The DNA here is from genome assembly GCA_019425675.1 of Leucinodes orbonalis. Taxonomy (NCBI): domain Eukaryota; kingdom Metazoa; phylum Arthropoda; class Insecta; order Lepidoptera; family Crambidae; genus Leucinodes; species Leucinodes orbonalis. Next base: position 9,170 of record PQWD01009561.1, read on the forward strand.
GTGTGTATTATGGCCCATGCTGCCAAAGTCACGTGCACACTTATAAATATTACGGTACGGAAAACGATCCAGTATTCATCAGTTTTATAAAAAAAGTAAGGTGGGAAAAATCAAGCAAAAAAAAAACATAAATAAATATGATTATTTGCCAATTATAACTTTGCTCAGCATTTGTCCTTGTACATTAGAATCATGACATTTGCATTAAGGGGAAAATATTCAGGAAAGTTACTATTTTAGCCACGATTCATTAAAATAACTATGTATAAGCTTATTCAAAACTCCAATTACTTATTTTTAAGTATTCGCCCGCTAAATGCAATGTTGTGCCAAACAGGGCCTTAATTTAAGCTTTGCAGAAATATTTTTTTTTTAATATTATAAACCATTTTACTCGAACTCTTAACTTAAGATATAAATCTATTAGTTTGCTTTCGATATTGTAAACTTTATTCAAAAGTTTTCCAAAGGATTACTCAGTGTACCGCGTCAAACTTCCATTACGCGTTATTACACTCAAAGGGCTGTTATTTCGTTTGTAAAATATCAGATCCTGTGCTTTCGAACTATTTTAAAACAATATAGTTTGAATCATAAGCAATTATCTTCAACGTACTTTGCTAATAATTATGAAATGACCTACCACCAGCGTGACTTTCCTCATAAATATGACATAAGAACGTTTAAGAAAAGAGCGTATTTCTTCCTAAAAGGCAAGAAACGCATCTCTGGCACTTCCGGTGTCACCATTACCACTGGGCTGAGGAGAAACTTTCCATCTTGCGCCTGTGCTCCCTATAACAAATAGAAAAATTAATTATTCGTTGTAGTAAGGTTTAATGTTCTTAAAATCTTAATAATATCTACACGTAGATGTTTCTTATTTATAGTCCATAAAAATAATGCAAACGTCCACACTTCCTAAGAGTCACTGGATCGCCATAGCCTATATACTATAGGGCCCGATGCACAGGATCAGGTACCTTTGTAAATTGGCCAATTCAGCCAATATTTCAAAAGAAAATTAGTTTTACTTTTAGAGTGACATTTCAGGCTTTTGGTTTTAACATTATAACCACTTCAGACGCTGTAACAAATCAGAACACCTGGTTTTGATTGTTCATCGCAACATATAGAAGTTTTGTATATATGTAAGAAAATATTGAAAAGCTTCTTGTTAAATGACAAAACTTCGTAACCAATCTTGTTACAAAGTTGAAAAGAGCGATTTCTTGCCGGCTTTTCGCGAAGATCCTACTCTTTCTGAACCGGTGGTAGATCATGAATAAAAATTGACTATTCAGAAGTATCCATATCAGATTTTTTAAAGAAAGATATAATGCGGATAAGTATATAACGTCTTCAACTCTATGTAGCAAAGTGAAATACATCCTTTATAAACTTAAATAACTAACCGTAGTGTTTGTAATATTAAATCTCACTCGCTCCATCCGGGTAATAACATTTCAGTGCTGCTTTGAAACTATTTTCTTGAGAGGACCAAGGAAATTGGTAAACCGATTTATAAAGCAACTACGGTAATAAGCTTTAGTTCGCATCTGGTAATAAGAAACTGTACCTCATTTTAAATAACTTTTAACGAGATGACTAAATAAAGGGAAGTCAAGAAACCCAATTATATTACAGTGAGTTTAATTAGTTCTAAATACGGAGAGTGTTGAGTTAATTACGTACGTAGCTAACAAATAAAACCTACGATGAATTTGCTGTTATGAGAAGCCGTGTTATGGAATTGCTATAATTATAAATGAAGTGAGCTTAGTATCGATACAACTGTATAGTGCAATACATTACAAATCAGGATTACCGTCTTAAGTTTTCGCGTTTCGCACGCATTGAATAAAACTGCTAAGTCTTTATCTTCAAAAATGGCCGGGAGGTATTCACTTTTGATTTTACTTTTGAATTGCTTTATTTTGACGCTAATAGTAGACGTGTAACAGGCAGTTTTAACAATATAACAAAAAACTGACTACCAGTAGGTAAACAGAAATTTTTGATACAGTAAGCTTTATAATGTAGTAAGAGTTCGATGCTGGCTGTGCTTTACATAGCTTTATATTTTTTACCGATGGCCGATGGGGCGGAAAGGTTCTCGAGTGGCGTCCGCGTAACGGAAAACGAAGCGTAGGCCGACCCCCAACCAGATGGTCTGATGATCTGGTTAAGGTGGCAGGTAGCAGATGGATGTCAACTGCAAGGGATCGGTCCGCGTGGAAATCATAGGGGAGGCCTTCGTTCAACAGTGGACTTTCTAGGTTGTAATGATGGATGAATATTTTTTATTGTATTTAACGTAGGTAGGTACTGTACGGTCCACAACAAAACACCAAATCTTCTCGAGGAAGTCGTTAGACGCGACTAATGGAATACATACCAGATGATTGGCCACAGCGCCCTCACTGTATTGGACAATAAAAAATGAGGTCTGTGGGCAACTCCCGATGAAAATTGATAATTATCTGGCACAAAAAGAGAGTGATATCTACGACCAGTATTGTTATAATGATACGTCAGCATTTTTGTACCAGAAAAGACGAAGTAATATTATTGTGACACTGATTTAAGAGATGGCGGTAATCCCCCTGCAATAGACAATGATAGGCTAACTGCCTCCGTGGTCTCGTGGGCGTAGCGTTCGACTGTGTGACCCAAAGGTCGTGGGTTCGAATCCCGCGGTGAAACATCACGTTGTGCTATTTTTACTTGTATGCAGCAGGCTGAATCACCTACTAGTCCGAATAGAAGAATGATTCCGTGTTTCGGAATGCACGTTAAGTTGTCAGCCCGGCTACAATCTGAGGATAGTATGGCCCGCCTAGTGGTTAAATTAAATAGTTATATTACACATTTAAAATATTTCTATCCTTCGTAAAGTATTGGGTATTAAATATGGAACCGAGAAACAGTGAAAGCTTAAGATATATTAGCGAATTTTTTGAATTTTCTTCCGATAAAGCAAAGCTATTTCGCGGTTTTACACGAACTCTTTTATATCGGCTGTTTCCATTCAGCTGGCTCCGTAAGCATAAGGTATTATCTGATACAACAAACATACTCGTTTATCCAAATATTCAATCTCACGCTAAAGCCCCGCTGCAGCGAATATTGTACCATTTCCCGCGTCACCGTTATATTGCGTTGACGACCAAATTGAATTCAAACAGGTAAATAACATTTCCTTTCAGAACAGTCACAATTTTTCCTATACACAAACTGTGGGATATCGCAGATCCAACTTTATTGACGAAAACTTTGAGTCGAGAATACTATCAGCACGACAAAAGTGGGAGATGCCTCAGGAAATGCATTCGAAATGCAAATGTAAGTTGGAACGGGCAGCAACTCCATCGAGAGTAAACTGTAACTTTGGTAAGGTTTAAAAGTTATCTCTTTGTAGCTTAACAAAGTTTGACTACTGTAGAAAAATAGCTTTAATAGGGTTAGATTTTAATTGCTTTCTGAATTTTGAGTTAGCATTTGTCTTTAGCAAGTACCTTTGTATACTATCCTATAAAGTTCCATGATAGCTTCGATAACTTTCCGATTACCGGCAAACAGTTCTTGTTAAATAACAAAACCACCCTAATTTTTGAAGTTATAAGGTGTTAACATATTATTATAAATCTTCTTAAAGGTCTTTTCTACGATTTAAGATGACAAATTAAATTATACTTTAAACATAAATAACTAAGTATTTCTTCGTAAATATATGATAAGTTTGCATTTGTATTTCCTTAAATACGTAATGCATACTAATTTTCACTTGATTAATGGATGTTTATACACCGTCAACCTAGTAACAGTTGAAGCGATAATTACTATGCTGCTGTATACTTAAATCTCCACTTCCTCACGCGTTGATATGGAATTCAACACATAAGGCGCAACTTGTAGTTTCTCAGTGGTACTCGTAACACTGTGGTTATTATGGTCTCTTAAATTATGAAAAAAGTGAAACAAAATAAATGATGTGCTACTTGGTATCGATGTATCTGGAGTAGTCAATTAATATCCATTCTAAACGTTGTTTCTTAACTTAGAGAGATAAATTAAACGGAACGAGTAACTTGAGTACTGTGTTCCTTCATCGTCAGTTTCATTAAACATCCCCACCGAGGGCACGAGCAGGGCTACACGTATAGGGTGAATAGGCGTCCACGTAGTCGTCCACGCGGGCCCAGTGCGGATTGGAAGACTTCATGCACAACCTTTGAATCTCTTCGCAGGTTTCCTTACGATGTTTTCCTTCACCGTAAGAGGGTCGGCTAACGTACATATTTTTTTGAAAATTCGAAAACACATTGTACGTGCCGGGATTTGAACTGCAGCCCTCTCGGTAGAAGGGTAACAGTCCACACCATTGAGCTAAAATAACAGTAGCCTATGTTTTTCCTTATTACATCAACTACCTGCCAAAAAGTCCCGTTCAAATCCATCCAGCCGTTTTAGAGATTACACGGAACAAACAGACAGACAAAAATTTTAAAATATGCTATTTTGGCATATGTACCTACCGAATATATATTCACATTAATGAAGAAAATATTTTTATTTCGATATTACAAACAGACACTCCAATTTTATTTATAATTTATGGTTAGATTATATATGATTACAGTTTCATTTTTTTTAATAAATTCCTGCGTTGCGTTTTTATTAAATACCATGGGACACATCTGTCTTTATGTAGAATTCCAATAGCCAGGCAGAACTATTCCCTTGTTTACGATCAACACTTTGACGTTTTAATAAATCAAGAATGTTAATTAACTCTACCGTAGTTTGTCACCGCTAATTAGTCAACAGTTACTGATGATCTTTACAACAACATCTGTATTCTAGATTCAGATTTATTTACATTTATCAATGAGACGTTAGTATTTTGGCTTCCCGCCATTCATAGACGCTTTACGTCTTAGTAAATAATAAAAAAATCTAATCTAATCTAAATTTAATATTTCTTTAGTCTTTAACTGGTTGGTCAAGATAAATCACAGACCACGCTTTATAAAGCCAGTGTTTTGCACGATTAAATACTATAATTGACAGAATTGTAAGACAATGACTATCAAATGATTATATTTACTTGATGAATGTAAATGACAATAATTCAAGGAATCTAACAAAAAAAGAACTCATGTCTGAATTGACGATCAATTATCTCGTAAATGCTGTCATTAGATTCAATCAAACTTAATAGCGCGCTGACGAGGTACTAGTCAATAAGAGTCGATGACGTCATTTGTTTGTAGCTTCTACGCGCATTAAGTGTTAGTAAACAGACTGATGATGCATTTATATTTAAAAATTAAATGAAGCCATTTATTGATCCCTTTATTTATTTAAAAACTTTATTGCACATAAAAAGTGCATTCTCTGCTAGTTCACCTAAGGGCATGCAGAAATAAATGTTTGTGGTGCTTTTAAAAAAAGTACCAAAAAAAAAATAATAAAAAAAAAATACAACTTTTACTAACATTAGAAAATGGTACCTACCCAATAGATAAGCAAAAAAATTGAACGAACACAAACATGACATCTCATCAAAAAATATTAATATGACTTAGCTTTTACTAAACTTTTACTATGGAAACTTTTTCCGAGTTAGTGATATTCCCATTTAACCTTTTGTGTATGGAACTTTTTAGAAGTTTGACGGCGGTTTGTTATGAAGCAAGCCTTTTACGACCCTGTCATGTGAAATCCCAACTAAACATACTTGGTCTCTTATGTAGGTCCTTTCTCTAAAATATTGCTCGGTGTTTCCTTGCTTGTGACCTTTGTTCTTGCAAATGTTCGTAAGCTGGTAGAAAGGGACACCATTGTCCCTTTCTACCAGCTCGTTTGCCACCTATATACCATTAAAAACCGAAGAGAGTTCGAAGACATTAACATTATCAACATTAAATTAACACTTTGTAACCTTCAAACAGCATCTACAATCGTTCCGGTATCGTACCTATTATTTTGCTAGCAAATACTCGGTACCGGCGTCGTATCAATTGACGTCACGTACAAACACTAATGTTGTTGAATTAGGTTTCGTAAACTTCATGGGTTCGATGGCGTAGCGGCTATTGCGTTCGGCTTACGATTGCAGGAGTTAAGCAACTATCACAAAGTCAAAGTCAAAACATTTTATTTCAAATTAGGCTTTCAAAAAGCACTTATGAACGAAAAAAAATATACAAAAATATAATAAAAAACAAATAAAATACTAAACTATCACATACATTTTCGTCAATAGTGTAGCACCCTTTTTTTAGAAAGGTGTTTAAACATATAAAAGGGCAACTCTACAATATTTTGCGGTTATTGAAAAACTTTATACATCTTCCTATAAAAGATTTACCTATTTTATGTAGTCTCAAGTCCGGAACAGCAAATTTGTTTTTATTCCTAATATTAAAATTGTGTGAATCACAATTTTTCTTGAAGGAGGTCTAGTATTTACGAACATAAATTAAATTTTCATAAATATATTGCGATGCTACAGTCATTATATTTATTTCTTTAAAAAGTTCCTTAAGAGAGTGGTCTAAGGTTGTAGATAAAACGAATAGCTCTTTTTTGTAGCACAAATATTGTATTAATGTCGGCAGCCGAGCCCCACAACAGTAGACCATACGGCATGACACTATGAAAATAACTAAAGTAAACCAATCTTGCCGTTTCTATATCTGTCAAGAGCCTTATCTTTCTAACAGCATAAGCTGCCGAGCTAAGTCTACCAGCCAGGGATTCAATGTGAGGCCCCCATTGCAGCTTTGAATCTAAAGTTATGCCTAGAAAGGCAGTGGAGTCCACTAGCTCCACTTGATTATTATTTAGAGTTATATTGGTCTCGACCTGCCTTACATTTAGCATAGAGAATTTTAAACATTTAGTTTTTTTAGCATTAAGTAAAAGATTGTTAGCAGTAAACCAATCCATAACTTGGGACAGAGCTCTATTTACATCGTCAAAAGTCTCGTTACGTCTGTTCACATTAAAAATCAGTGACGTATCATCAGCAAATAGAACTATATCCGAAAGGCTTTTACAATAGTAAGGGAGGTCATTTATCATCATCATCATCATCAGCTCATTAAACGTCCCCACCGAGGGGCATGAGCCTACCCGTATAGGGTGATTATTAAAAATAAGAGAGAGGAGCCTAAAATTGAACCCTGGGGTACTCCCATGCGCAAAAGAGCGCCTTGCGAAATTATGCCATTAATACAGACTTTCTGAGCTCTTTCCGATAAGTAAGATTCTATAAGACTTAATTAGCAGTCTGATACACCGTTATGTCTCAACTTTAATAAAAGTGTTTCATGGTCGACGCAGTCAAAAGCTTTAGACAAGTCGGAAAAAACTTCAATAGCATCTTGCTTATCCTCCCAGGCATCAAAAATATGCTTAATTAGTGTAATCCCTGCCTCAGTAGTATTTTTATTTTTGGTGAAGATAACTGTTTTTTATATAATAGTTTATTAGCATTAAAATGTGAAAGCAACTGATTAAGTAATATTTTTTCGAAAATTTTACTTAATGTAGGTAAAATAGATATAGGTCTAAAGTTAGATGGATCACTTTTATCACCGGATTTAAATAAAGGTATTAATTTACTGTATTTCATTAAATTTGGAAAGAAACCTTTATCTACACAAGTAATAAATATCAATGCTAGATGGGGTGCTATGTTATCGATAATTACTCTTATTATATGAGTAGAAATACCCCATAAATCTTCTGTTTTTTTAATATTTAATTCCTTAAAAGTTTTAACAGTTACCTCAGGAGTTATCAGCTAAATAATTTGTTGCATTTACAGACACTAGATGTTAGAAGAGAACCAGCAATAGAAGAACTAGAATTTAGATTACTATATTATAGCCATGTTATTGGCTAAATATTTAAAATAATAAGATAGCGAATTTGGTATTTGTCCCTTAAAATAAGTTTTAAGATAATAATTATCGTTTGTCACTAAACAATTAAAATTAACAATTTGTTAATGTCAATTGAATGTAATAATGGATTATTAGTAAAAGCTATTGAATCTAATGTCAAGTTTAATTTAAATCTTATATTGTTTCTTCCTGCGGCACATTCTTACTGTGTGGTAATGTGAACAGAATGATTTTAGTATCATTTAATAAACTTATAGAAATCATAAAATTTTATCAAGTCTTTTTGTTTACATCACCACGGTTACAAATAATATTAATGTTGTATTACTGTCAAATGTATAATTCATTATTTTTTTTATCAATTCAGAGTAAGACACTCCGGTGAACAATGATTAAGCACTCGCTGTCCCAACCAAGTACTTAAAATTTGGCCCGTCTCTTTACCTATACCATCGCTAAACATTACTATATTGCTATCACTTTGATTACCAAAGACCTATCAGGATGTCCATGGTGAAGGTCTAACACTGGTATCACATCCATCAGAGAACCATCTGGTTCAGATGGACAGTCCGGAGTTGTCAGTGACTGAGTCCGGGCTACCCAAAAGTTGGTTCAATGCAAGGACATGCTTAGCATATTCCTTTTTATTTATATTATACATATTTGTAATATTCTCAAATTGTTCTTTTAGACTATTTATTTCTGATTGAAATAAATTAATTTGAGTCTCATGCTTTAGTAAATTATTGTTTAACATTATTGAATATACATCTAATTTTTCACCTAAACGTCTGCGCTTATTTATACATTTAACATTTTTATGTATTCCTTTTTGCCTCTTTATTAATTTCCTAGTTTTATTAATAAATTTATTTATCCTAACATATTTTCTATACTTTTTTGCCCCACTTCAATGAACCTTCTGCAACTGGTGAATCAAGTGTGACATCATTGGTCAAGTCAATGACAGTTGGAGTGGTACTAAGTGGAGCAGAAACTAGACTGGGTGCGCATTCAACTAACTCGCTAAATTGACTTTGGTTCAGGACCGCTACAGTATCAATCTTCTCTGTCTCCATGTTTGATATGTGGTGATGAGCCTCCTGGAGCTCCTGCTCCAGCATGCAAGACCATGAAAATACTCATCGCTGCACTAGCCAAACCCATCTACCAATTCTTGAAGTCTGTTCCGTTCTGAATCTACTAATAAGGACCTAGTATGCATCTCGGCTAAACTGTACTATGCGGGCCGCTGAGTTGGGTGTTGAAATTCTTGTGGTTGAAGGACCTCACTATAAGGTATAATTGTGTAAAATTTTAAGGTAGGACATTTTTAGTTTTTGAGATATTAATGATTAAAAATCCAAAAATTATAGGTTGTTTTTTTGGGTCTGGCAATTGGGTCTGTTGGAGCGTCGGTGGCTCAATGGTGCGGACTGTCACCTTCCTACCGGGAGGGCTGAGGTTCAAATCCTGACTCGTACCAATGTATTTTCGAATTTCGAAAATATATGTACGTTATCCGACGCTCTTACGGTGAAGGAAAACATCGGGAGGAAACCTTCATGCACGCCTGCGAAGAGATTCAAAGGTTGTGTGTGAAGTCGTCCAACCCGCACTGGGCCCGCGTGGACGACTAAGGCCTAATCACCCTATACGGGTAGGCTCGTGCCCCTCGGTGGGTACGTTAAATGAGCTGATGAATTGGGTCTGTCATGACAAATAAAATTATTCTGTTTTCGTTACCAGGAAAGTGGAGCCTTGTTATCCCGAATTTACCGCGTGCGAAGCCGAGGGCAAAAGCTAGTTAGAATATATATATGTAGGGAAAGTAAATAGTACTGGACTTTCGGTAACAGCACCCGCTCGACGAAATACAACGCAAAGGCTTGTATTTCGTCGAGCGGGTAATGTAATCGTTATCATCATTATCATCAAGCTATAACGTCACATTTCACGCAGGACTTCCCGCACAGAATAATCATTAGAAAACTGAAAATTATAAAATGTGTGATATCTATAGGTATTATAATTTGCACGATGATAAGAGTTTCATACTAGTAGTAGGCATTTTTCACTACAAATTTGGGTAAATATTTCAAGATAATAAAGAATATGGAGATTTTTGGAGGAGCGTCGGTGGCTCATTTTTGTGGAAATTATACGTGCAGTTATCCGACGCTCTTACGGTGAAGGAAAACATCATGAGGAAACCTGACCACGCCTACGAAGAAATTCGAAGTTTGTGCGTGAAGTAGGCTAATGTGCACTGGGCCTACGAGGACGACTAAGGCCTATACACCCTATGTGGGTAGGCTCGTGCCCCTCTGTGGGACGTATAAGGAACTGATAATGATGAAGAGTTTTGGGCGTGTTTGTTATTTAGAATGTGAATTAGAATAACGAAAGTAGAATGACTAACACATTCGACTGTCGCAAGGCCGATATGATTAAAATATAGATAGATTATCCTTTATTTTACCGTAAATAAAAAATAAAATTTACGGTATAAAACATTTAAATATAAAATTACTGTTATAGTTAGAAAACTCGGAAAAGACACTTTACCTAGTGAATATTAATGACAACAATATGCAGTACATCCAGTGCACATTGTACGCGGTTCGGTAAAAAAAATACACTTAATAGCGTGGTTTTTCAGTGGTGGAATCCATCAACAGAAATCATTGAACCGAAGTTCGGTATGCAGCCATGAATACTCGGCACTCTTTATCACTACCACGTCAGATCGCGCCTGATAACGCAAAGCCGGGGAGATTTCTTCACATTTTTGTTTAGTATCACCTTGTTGACGGGTACGGAGATATCGTGTTTTGTTTAAGACATGTTGTGAAGTGAGCTGAGATGCATAAGCGGTTCAAATACAAGCGGAGTAAGTTTTCTTTTTCTTTTGTAATGACCAGGCATTTGAGTACGATTTATCACCTTGTGGTAACTGATACCGCTTTTTCATGTCTTGTGCCCCGAAAGAAGGAGCTATAAGTGCGTTGCCGACTTCCGGAGTAAGACTTCACTCATTTACTGTGGAGCTGTAGTATTAGTCCGGACGAGCCGGCACATTCGTGCTGAGGCTTTCATGATTTTATAATAACTCTTTGACCGCCAGAGACTCCTTAACCCTTTGACCCCCAATGATGCCTTAAAGCGCCAGACACAATTGATTTTCTTTCAATGGGTTTATGCATTTACTGCTACTTAAAAATGACTATAGTAAATCGGTTATTAAAACACACCGGTGTGAGGTGAGGCAGTTAACACGTTACTTACAGCGTTACAAACAATTGATTTTCCATTGTGCAACGTTGGACATATTAGATTGTAATGATGATGATATCTGATGGCATGGTGACACAGTGAGCTGATGACTTGCTAAAGGTCAATAGTGACAGCAAATTATGTCAACCTTGAGTCTAATCGGCAATGCTTTTAAAGTATCAAGTCCCTGTTTATATGATTTTACGGTGATACACTTTATATTTTATAAGCTCGACACTAAGTCGTCTAGATGCATATCCACTGCATTGCCAGATATCATACAGTGAAATAGGAGTTATTATGTCAATGTTCGGGAGAGGGCACTTTGGCTAGTTAAATTACCAGGTGGAAGCAGTGTTGAGATATAAACTATCTGCGATATATAGATAGATAAAACATTTATTTGTACACTGAAACACTCACAAATTGGCTTTTATTATCACTGCTGTCTGTTAAACGCACTAGTCCTATTTACATCATTACAAGCAAGATATTTCCCACGTATTGTACTACTTGGTCAATTTTATAATTGCATCACAGACTAATATGACTCATCTTCTATTTATCCCTCCATAGCAGTTTTTTTGCATTTTGCATCACTTGGCTGAGTCTTGACCAGTTATTTCGAAAGGCTAACTTTCAATACGTCAAGTTTTGAAAAGTTGAGTGATTTTAGTTCAAACAACTATCGGCTTAGGCATACAGTTGGATGTCGGCGTTTAACAAATGGTCTAAGCTTCAAATGTCTAATTTAACCCGATGACTGCGACATTATATAACGTGCTAACCACTCCGTCATCTAAACCTGATGGTATGGATAAGTTGCATACTATAGTCAGTAGGCTTATGATCCATTTAGGATTACGCAGTATTTCCCACATTATTATATCAATTGCGTAAAATATTTGAAAATCATACTATGCGATTATAACTTGTTTCTGATAAAAATGATAGTATTTTGATACGGTGGGTATAATAAAATTAAAGTCCCTGAATGTATTGATAAGATAAATTTGTAAATTCTTCAAAATTGCCACAGTTAAATAAATGAATACTTTTATTGATTTAGAAGAATTATGATATAGCATTTTATGAAGGACCGACAGTGGTCGATAATTGTCCTCACAAACAGTAAATTTTCTATTCTTATTCTGACAAAGCTTTTGTCTAACTTACTGCGACTTTAATAATGACTGTATGCGGGGGGTTGACAATTTATAACGTCTTAAGATAGCAAATGCATTTTGGTCGCTTAATGGTAATCTTTTCATTAATGAAAGATTTCATTGTAGTTTTATGGTTTCTCAGACTATATTCAAAAAATGTTCATTTATCTGATCCATAGGACTTTTAAACGGCCGGCTCTCCGACTATTGAGTGTAGGTTTGGTTTCTATGGCATTATCGTTGAGCCTCTTCAATATTTTTTAAATACTGTTACATTGTTGTATGCAACAATAACAGTCAGAAGTCTCGTCTGGAACTTTTACATTGCGTTCATTGAAACATTTATCAATTATTTTATCTTGAGATCATATAAATTAAATAAACGACTATCTCTCGATAAGGTTACCACGTGACACATTATCATCATCGCGCTTACCGCGATGTTCACAACAATGTTCCAAAATTATTTAATCATCGTATGAAATACGAGGGAATCATAGGGGTCTCGGTATCTTGGCAAGCGTAGCGTAGGAAACCCTCCGGCCCCGATGGACCGGCCACTTGCGAAAGGCGAAAGGAAAGGGATATCTAGCGCTAAATGGGGGATATATTTACTCTGATAGGATGAAAAGTACATACATCTTTTGGGAATCAAGCCAATCCTATCCGAACGTGGTGCATCATGCCGAATAGTAATTTAAGCTTTGGTCAACAAACTAAAACCAAGACACCAGTTAGGATTCCTTCCTTTTTTATTAAATTTTTAAGCTACGAAAGTAACGAGGATACTTAACAATGTTTTTTTATATTTAAAAATAGTATGCTCAAAAATAAGTGAAACGTCAATTCGAACTAAACTACCGAAGCATTGTATTTCCAAGCAAGTATTGAATTTCCAATAGTATTTTCTCATATCATTTCAAATCCATATCGAGTGAAGTATGCATCCTAACCTAATTTTGTCGGATTACGGCTTTTATATTTCATGATTTCCAGACCGTAAATAATCCAATATCGGGATACAATTCTGTCGTGCAAGGAAGTGTTGTGCTGCGATGCTGTTTACTAGAAATTCAGTGTACACTGCCTTGCACTTTACAAAGTAAATACAACATACTATTAGATGGTAGACTCGATACTGATCGTCTAGGTTGGTACCACTACAGTGTCAGATATCGGGTCAAATAAGAGTGCTATGCACATTTGTGTTTTGGGCATTGTGCGCTAGTGAAATTACCGGGTATAAAAGACCTTACATCTGTTGTCTCGGATGAAAGGCGTAGTGCGGCATTGATGGAGAATGATAACTGTTTATCAACAGTGTTTTAAAAATAAATGTTATTTTATTGGTCTCCTGCAATGCCGCTCTGTCATGGTCAGACGTATCACTTACCATCAGGTGAGCGTCCAGACCATCCTTTTCACTTCGTAACATAAAAGAATGATGTTACTCCGGACCTATTAAGCCAAATCACGTAACCCATTACTGTAAAGTTTCAAGGCAATAACGCAATAAAATACCGTGTGTACGTTCAATTAATCATTGCTCATTTGAACTGTTCTTGTCGCAATTAAGGTTTTAATTAGCCTGGTTGCTAAGAAATCGTGTGCTTGAAACAGTTTAATTTCGCTTTCAAGAAGTTGTCAAATACTACAAATTGATCTTGACAGTGTGAAATGATTCCCATAAGGCCAGAGATACACAGGAGATTTTATAATTTAAACTTATTTATGATAGTTATATCGCCGAACAAATGGTTATGTGCCGTACACAAATTGGGTCTTGAGGACCCAAGTTCGTAATAATAACAATTCTTAATTTTAGACATCAATACCAAAAAAAAAATGCTAAGTAAAAACTTCAGTACATTTTTACAATTTCGTATGTGTTTAATTTTTAAGGGACGTAAATTGCTTTTCTCGATTATTGAGTATCCATTCTTTGTCATAATTTAATAATCGATTTCCTTACGCAGATTTACAGCCATCGGGGCCATAATTGATCACAGCAGAAACAATTCTTTTTTGTATAGTTTAATTATACAAATGCCTTAAATGCTTATGACGCTTGGAGACATAAAGCTTTGCCTTTTGAGTTTTTCCCTCCAGGTGTATCTAAGACCTCAACTGTGGGCTGACAGTCGTCGTCCTCGATACTGATCTCAGATGCCAACCGGTTCACCATAGGTGTTCGACCGCTTACGGTTACACCGAGATTAAATTGATATTTAGGTACAGTCGGTGAAAAAAGTATATTGATATGTTTAATTTTAACGTGGTATCAATTAAGTGGATGATGTCGATATACTTACTATCATAATTATCAGCTCATTATACGTCCCCCGTGGGGCACTAGACATATATATGTAGGCCGATTTCACGCACAACCTTTGAATTTCTTCGTAGGCGTGCGCAGGTTTCCTGGCGATGTTTCCTTCACCGTAAGAGCGTCGGATAAACGCACATATAATTTTGAAAATTCCAAACGACATTGGTATTTTGGGAGATGTGAACCTGCCCCTTTCAGATCGGAAGGTCTACACCAATGAGCCACCGACGCTCTACTATACTTACTTTACCAAAAAAAAAACAAGAGAAGCACACCAAGTCAACAGGCCTATTTAGCTATCACTTATCACCACTAGGGTGATAAGTGATAGCTAAATAGCAAACTTATTGATATCAAATAATCATTAATTTCATATAATGAAGATTTCTGCAGACTGAGATTGTGACACGGTTTTTACCACATACAACTGTCATCGTGAAAGTTCCAATATTTTGTAAATATGTAATAGACATTAACCTTAAGAAATTTATATATATATATATATTTGATTCAAAATCTTGTTGCTATAACAGCCCGCAGCAGTAAATTGTTTACTACTCTGCTGACCACTAACTACTTAAATCCCCGTTAACTGACGACCACAAATTTTCGATATATAACTGAAAAATCCTGTTTAATAGAAAAGAACTTTGGATAAGGTATCTCTTATATTGCAATTTATGATTATAAATATATTATAAGGGAGTTTGCATCTAAAGCATCACTAAGAGTGTCTCTCTCTCTTCAACATATCGCAGTCTACTGCTGGACATAGGTCTTCCTGTTCTTCATAGGTCTGGCGCAAAATTGCGCCAGATATCCGGTTCTCCGCTTTTCTCATCCAGCCTCCACTAGCGATCTTTCGCAAGTCGTCGATCCATCAGCCGGAGGGCGTCCTACGTTACGCTTGCCAAGACGCGGTCTCCACTTCAGAACTCGTCGCGCCAACGGCCAACGGCCATCGTGTTGCTCAGACTTTCGTCTGTAAGCATTGCGGATTAGTTGACGCTACGATATGACATGTGTTTGATTTAAATTTACTTATCAGCTGGACTAACTCTGTACTAGTCATTTCATCATCATCATCAGCTCATTAAACGCCCCACCGAGGGCACGAGCCTATCCGTATGGGTGATTAGGCCTTAGTCGTCCACGCGGCCCAGTGCGGATTGGACGACTTCACACTCAACCTTCGAATCTCTTCGCAGCATGCATGAAGGTTTCCTCACGATGTTTTCCTTCACGTATGAGCGTCGGATAACGTACATATATTTTAAATTCGGAAATACATGGTACGTGTCGGATTTGGAACCACAGCCTCCAGGTAGGAGCGGACAGTCCACACCACTGAGCCACCGACGCTCTACTAGTCGTTTAACGTGTTTAACTAGTGCTGGAATGAAAAAATCTAAGTTAGAGCCTTCTTCATAACAAACTGAAGCGTTTTGCCATAATATCCAATATACCTTATTAATGAACTCTTCTAAGCCAAATTACTTATTTCTCAGTCGCCTCCTACGACACCCGTGGGAAGGGTAGAAGTTATGAAAAATGTTTTCTAATCTGCAGTCACCACACGGCCTACGATCAGCTTTACCAAATGCGATAAGTAATCAAAGGCATATTTTCATGAAGTTTCCTATAGCAACAACAATAATGATGCCGTGATAATATAAAATTAGGTATATCACTCACCATGTTTACGTTACCGTATTACAGTGACGTCACAGATAATGACTTGTGTCTATCGACAAATCTTCAATTCACCTTATAGATAAAAAAATTAGGGACCAACGTAACGATGACAATAACATTTTATAAAAAAACAAAAAGAAATCAATAATTACGGTAATATTAACAACAATGAGTGTACGTCTGTAGCGGCCTTATAGCAAAAGAGCAATCAAAAAAATTAAAGTATTTCAAATGTAGGCTGTACGAAAACAATATTATTACATATAATTATACAAATATTATTACATATACATTATATTATACCTCTCGTATAAACACATATGGAAATTTTCATAATAAAACACAAATCTAGGTATATATTACTAATAAATAAACTTACTTACCTACATATTATAATATTCTGACGATCCATGTGGAGTAATGGTCGAAGACGTTGGCTACTTTACCAAGGTTCCGGGTGCAATCTCCGAGCATTACAACGGTTATTAAGGGTAATTAGTATTTATTTACAAAATAATAATAAAAGTATTTATCAGTTATTTAGTACCTAACTACAAGTCCTCGCTTAATATGGGCTAGATGCGCTAGTGATATTATTTATTTATGTGATTATTCCTATTTCAATAATTACTTTAGTATGAGCAATGAGAACAATTCCGTTAGATATTTGTACCTACGAGTACAAAAGAAAAAAATCATATGAAAGCCAAAATGATTGTTTGATAGGTATCTCCAAACAAGACCAAATACCAAATTATGCAACCAGTAAACCCAGATTTGCTAACTTGTTCATAAATTGATTGAATTGTGTACTCAATTAAGGTATGGTCGAGATAAGTTAGTCGATGGCCGTTGGTTAAGTCAATAAAGTGAAGTAACGCAACTTGTTAGGCGGAGTTTACTTGAACAGCATTTAGTTAAATGCGGCAAAGGAATTTAGTGGTACTGGTAAGAGAGATTGAATAATGAATAGTTGGAGATATGGAATCAAACAATTTTAAATCTAGGAATTTTTATAAAGGATTAGTAAATGAATGTAAACAATTATGACTTCGGTATTGATGGTGTATGTTACGATTCTGATATAGTGTTAGGTTCTTCGAAAATTTTGAAAGCTTAGCTTAGCTAAGGGATAATAAAATATTTCTGTAAAACAAATATACTATTAAAAAAACCGCTGTTTTTCTTCAGGATTTTCGCAGCTGTCATGAAAGCGAAATGTTGCCTACCACAAAAGAAATTACTATACAAATGTGAAGTGACAAGCTTTAACATTTCTTACGAAATTACTGTAATTTCTCCACTTTGATGTAATTTATTTATTATTCCAAAGCATTAGGCTAGAAATAGACGATATTTCTCATTTAATTAACCGAACCTAACTTTAATTTACTCTTATTTACTTCGGCGGACGAATCTGAATTCTTAATTTTACTTTAGTTCTTAGCGGTTTGGCTTCTTATAATATTAGCAAAAAATCTTTTGTTAAATCTCTTTTAATAGGAATATTCACATAAATAAATAAATATCCACTGACTTTCACATAGCGCCATCTAGCCCCATATTAAGCGAGGAGCTTGTAGTTAGGTACTAAATAACTGATAAACATACTTTATTATTATTTTTGTAAATAATACAATTACCCTTAGAATACACTGACCATTAGAAACAGACATCATGTACACTCAGAATGTTTGTAATGCTCGGAGATTGCACCCGGAACCCTTGGTAAAGTAAGCCAACGTCTTCGACCATTACTCCACATGGATCGTCAGAATATATTATAATAGTATGTAAAAAAGGGTAATTTAGCGAAGCGAAGCGAAAAAGAAGAAGAAGAAGCAGTGTTGCAGTGTTAAAATTATTTTATTTTCGTTACCAGAAAGTGAGCCATTTATCACGGCTTAACGCGGGCGAAGCCGCGGGCAAAAACAAGTATCATATATATAAGGTATACACAGTTCCATAACTGTGGACGCTTCTTCTTCTTCTTTTTCGCTTCGCTTCGCTAAATTACCACTTTTTTAAGGTTCAAGGGCCGATTTGCAAAAACTTAAATATGCAAATTTATTATTCGTGACAAATAACCTCATACTCATAATTTTTGCTTTATATATATATATATATATATATAGAATACACTATAAATTATATTAGGATTTTTAGTGATATGTATACGTATACATATTACTAAAAGAATCCTAAATTGTAAGGTTTAGGGTCAATTCCCAACTCCCTCCCCCCCCCCCAACTTAAAAGTTTATATGATATATCATATAATTAGGAATCCGCGCCCCTAACTCAAAGGTTAACATTTTTGTGAAATATATAATACTGAAAAATTCTGCTATAATATCCCCCTTCCCCTCTCTTTTAAGGCTTTGGGACCGGTTTCCTAAAAAATGAAAAATCAAAGATTTATTGTTTGTTACTTTACGGCCTCATACAATTTTTAGCTTCTACCTTAAAAAAAACTGCGGAAAATCGGATATGATACTTCCTCCCCTATTGGAAGTGGTATGAGGTGGATTTTTGAAAAAAAATATATGACAATATTTTTTCATTTCTGACAAATAGCCCATACAAATTTCCAGCGTCGTACTACAAAATTTGCGGAATGTTTCCATACAAACTTCTAACCCCCATTTTAGGGAAGTGGGGGGTTAAACGGGACTAAATGTAGCCTAAAACCTATTCTAGTAACCTTCTATCAACATACCAAGTTTCAAAAATCTTCCTTAAAACTGCAAAAATCGATATGATACTTCCTCCCTATTTAAAGGCTTGGGGTGAATTTTAGAAAAAAAAATTGTCCAAATTTTTTCGCGTCTGACAAATAGTCGCATACCCAAATTTAGCGTCGTACTACAAAAATTGCGGAATGTTCCATACAAACTTCCAACCCCCATTTAGGGAAGTGGTGGGGTGAAAACGGACAAAAGTAGCCTAAAACCTATTCTACGTTACCTTCTATCAACATACCAAGTTTCAATAAAACCCGTTCAGCCGTTCAGGCGTGAAAGCGTAACAAACAGACAGGCAGACAGACAGATAGAGATACTTTCACATTATAATATATTATGGTATGTATGTTATTCTATATAATTTATATATAGAATAGCCTGGCTTAAATTCGGACCTGTGACTGTTATATATATGCCATTTTATTCTCTATTTTTTATATTTTTCTTATTGTTGATATGGGCGAGTATTTGATGGTTTGGCTCCTCTTGGCGTCGATGCAGGATACTCAGTATCAAGATGGTTGGCACCTATCTATTGGGCAGACATACTATGATTAGCTTTGGACGATGATGGGTTGATTGTTTCATTGATGTTTAATGATAACCGTAGCTTTAAGACTTCACTTTTGCTGAGGGCCTAGTCACTTTGACAAATGCGAAGCTCCTTTCAAAACTCGTTTAAAAGTACAATCCTATATCGTAACTATCGTGAAACACCGCGATTGGGTTTTAACTTCTGACGAGTTTTAACTTGCTCAATCAAGTTTAAACTATTGCTTATCTAACTTTCAACATTTCAAAGTGTCTTCAAAATTATTTGAATGAAGTCAATTCAACTTAAAGTTTGAGTTCTGGTCGTTCGATGAAAAGCTAGTATATCTACGTATAGCCGAATACATGAAAACCAATTTCCCAATCAGTCCAGTTGACCGCCATTGGCAGTCCGGGCTCGTTCATTAATTTACCTCCGCAAACATTACTCACAGCTGTCAACCTTCAGTCTCATGACGGCTAACTTTTTGTCATTATGACTTGGTGATCAAAGTTGGTAAAGTGTCCACTTTCATGGAAACAACTATTTTTATCCAACAGCTAAGAGTGGTTCCAAAACTTGAATAGGAAGGCCTTTCAAAGTAGCCAGAGTCATCCACTTAGCGTCTAATAGCTACAATTTATAGCATGTACTGAGGGCACTCAACATGGGGTATACTTAGTTTTATTCGTAAATACTACATACACCCTATATTCATGCTATGTGAGACGGACTGTGTCCTGCATTAGGACGTTATGAGTTAGTTGATTGATACTTAATACACAATAACCAACCACCATACTAATGAAAATGCATATGTTTTGTTGCATGCCAAAACGCATGGATATAACTGGATCGAACCCGGTTTGTAACCAACTTCTCAACCATTGCAGAATAGTTCGTAAAACATTAGCTTAATTCGAAATACTACCTATATCATATAAAACATATATAATACAGGTTAAATGCTTTACAAGACTTAGTCCACAAAGTACTTTTAGTGTCCTACGACGGTTGCCACCGCTGCATATAAATTTCCTATAATTGCCCCTGAAATAAGGCATTCAAACGTATAAAACTCAAAGGAAATCTTACCTTATGTATGGAGCTCCACTTTATTGAAATGCAATATTAGCATTTAATAAGACCAATAATAGTTCCCTCCTAATTAACACAGATATTCTTTTCTCAATATGAAATCTCTCCATGCTTAGCAAGTTTTCAAAATATATTCCACTTCGTAATTATTGCCGGCCGCTCTTAATTCGCTTTCAGAAATGTATTAATAGACCAAGATATTTTTTGCGGTTGAATACGGATTGTAATTGCCCAGATGGACTTGCCTTGCAAAGCTGGCTTCACCTAATGGGATGGCTTAATTTTTTCAGAGAATATTTTTTTTGCATTTATACTTACTCGACGTTTTAATTAGTTATAAATTGTGGGTGATGTTTGTGGCAAATTGATTGTACGCAGTAAAGAGTTTGCAAGTTTAATTAAATAATATCCACTTACATTCACACAGCGCCATCTAGCCCCAAACTAAGCATGATTCTGTAATATGGATACTAAACAACAGATAAACAGACTAACATGTACCCTAGCACTACAATTAACCCGGAACCCTTGGTGTAATAGCCGTCAGTTGACGTGTCAACCATTACACCAGATGGGTCTTCAATAGCACTTTTAAATTCTTCACTGCAGACACTCACTTTTATATTAGTAAGGATTATAGTTCTTGCGTGTCTTAGATGACCTTAGTAAGGATTTTAGTGTGTATTACTGTATTGCCCTGGTTTACACCGTCATGTTTACTATATTGTACCAATGTAGATCAAAGGCCTCCACATCTTGGCTTTAGGAGACTGGGCCGCAACCCACTGCTTACCTGAATAGCCGATTGGTGAGTGATACCGACTACCTTCCTAAGATAGCCTGGAATAACAGCTTTAAGTGCTGAGGGACCGGGAATAAAAGAAATTTTTCGGGCACCTATGCAATAACCGACCTCTGAGATTGATGCTTAATAAGCGCAATTGTTAACCAAACGCGATAGCCGCGACGCTAGTCCTCGCCTTATATTTGGTCATCCTACTCGTTGGCGAGTAGGACGCCCAAATTTGAAAGCATTTCTAACAACGGCTCTTTCTAACAACTTCCACCTTTGCTAGCCAAAAGGCTAGAATCCAATAGGTTACTTCCCGCGACCAACGACAAAAAAGTGAATATCCAACAAAATATTCTCTTTGTCGTAGCAACTTATCTAGGAAGGTACCTGGCTATATCGAAATAGACATTGATTTCGCAAGAGCTTGCGCTGATAATGTCCTAATGATTAATCGCGCCCACCTGGCGCACCGACTGGCGGGTACCGCCATTGTGTGGTTGGAATTGACTTTGTTTTGAATTTCGAATGCATTCTGTGCTAATGTGCTAATGGCAATAAAGCGGCTATTACGCTAGCAACTAATGTTCTCATTTCAAATAGATTAAGAAAAAATATCCTAAGGTTGCCTGAAAGAGATCGCTCGTATCGATAAGGCCGCCTTTGCCCACTGTATTGGGTTTAAATGTTTTTGTGTATGTATTTACTTCATATTATTTGTAAGCAATAAAGTGTCTGTCTATCTTTTTTTAATAGGATTATCTCTCAAGACGATGTAACAAAATTGCTGGCAGCAATAATTTTTGATGAAAAAATTTTAATCAGGGAAGTAAAATCAAAAAGGTCGCATTTGTTTTTTCAGAAAAAAACATATCCTGTCAAATTCCTAGAACTAATAATGTCTTTATAGAAGTGGTAAAAATAATGTGTTTTACATACAGTTCTAACACTGCTTCGACTTTTGAGCAACGGACTTGTAGTTTTCTTAATGATATAAAGGCATTTGCGGTGTCTTTGTACTCAAACATTGTAAAGGCGAATCGAGACATGCGGGTACACACGTCATAGGTATTAATAATAGGTGAAATTAGCACAAGGCTAACAGTTATCACATCACAATGTGATATGAATAGGGTTGCGGATAAATCATATACAAAAATTAATCTAATTTATATGTAATTTTGGCATTTCACTCATAAACTAGAGCTTGGGTAATGTTATATATTCACAATAAGGAATTGTATTAAATAAAGGATATACATGCACCAAGATACATTTTTATTTTTTTAATATGCGAACACAGTGAAAGGATACCAAAAATTATAGCATTGCGAATGCTCGACAAGTTATTTACGATTCCATGAAGTTGGAGGTGCAATTATTAAGAAATGAACTCGTAAAAAAGTTTAAAGCAGTATTGTTATCTTATAGTCATCAACGTCGGTATTCTTAACCACTAACAGGATAAAAAATGAAATGCTCGATGGGCTTAGCCTGCAAATTTATGACCTAACTTTTAAGAGATTCAATGAGTTTATGAATTTTATGTTAAATAAGTTATAAATAAGTTGAAGTGGCTGTTTGTAATATTCAAATAACCATTATTTTCTTCATGCATATTGATATATATTTATATGCGGTACATACGCCCAAATGTCAATTTTTAAATGTTTTGTCTCTCTGTCTTTTTGTCTGTTTGTTCCGGGTAATCCCTGAAATGGTTGGACAGATTAGGAGCGTTTTTTTTTTTTGAAAGTAACAGATGTATTAAGGAAAAACTTAGACAACTTTTATTTTCGAAAATACCTTTTTGTTTAGAAAACTTAAGTAATGTTTTCCCGCGCGGCAGCGCGCATGTGCTTGTTGCGTTGCGCTTTGTGCGCTTTGTACAGTTGGTAGCGGCAACCCTAATTTGTACCAGTTCTCATATAATTCCAAGCTCACGACGCTCCGTGAAAACACTCGTCGACGATCAGTGATAGTCGTGAGCGATCTATACTATAAGGTCGCTCACAGCTGACAAACATCTTTTTGACAGTTAACTGATGATAAAGCCATGAGCGAGTTCAAATAATTAAGGCACTCGATGCGGTGCAAACGTTCAAAAGTATTGGTCAAGTGAAGGGTATTTTCTTTTCTGAAACGAATTTCAAGATATTATACAAAATTTCAAGATTTATAAATAATTATCTTTGTATCCTATTTTTCGGAGAATTTCTTTTCAATGTAACAGTTAGTTCTGAAATTAGGTAACACAGGTGTCAGTACATTCTAATAAGGCTCGGCTTAACGGGTTGTCGACCGACAGACCAACCGACAGGGAATCGCATGAATTAGGCAACTATCGCAATTGTCTATCGTCTCATGGGTGATCGACAAGTTATATCTCGAGTCCCTCCATGCTTCTGAAGGCACGTTATATCATTGGTACATATAATTTCGAAAATTCGAAAACACTTGGCACGTGTCGGGATTTGAACCTCAGCCCTCCCGGTAGGAGAGCATCAGTCCACACCATTGAGCCACCGACGCTCTCTAGTATCATCAGGGACAAAGTTAGTTAGTTTTTTTTATTTATCGTGTGATATACGCATTTGGCATTCACTTAACCGATAAAACTGGCGCGTCATACTATGACGTAGTGTTTTGATCTTTCAAGGTATATCAGATATATCATTGCACTCTACTGTATACGTCACACTTTAATCAATAAAAATTGAACAAAATGATAATAAGCATTTCCTTACTAACGAATTTTTTGGTGAAAAATAGCCTTTTTTTAAAATATAAATATATTTCGTTATGCGTACTAATCGTCGGTGGCTCACTGATGTGGACTGTTGCCTTCAGATCTCGAGGGTGCAGGTTCAAATCCCTCCACGTGCCAATTTCTTTCTGAATTTTCAATATTATGTACTTTTGCCAGACGCTCTTACGTTGAAGGAAAACATCATGAGGAAACCTGCGACTCCGAAGAGATTCAAAGGCTGTGCGCGAAGTCGGCTAATCCGCACTGGGTACGCGTGAACAACTAAGGCCTAATGACCCTTTACGGGTAGGTTCGTGCCCCTCGGTAGGGACATAATAATGAGTTGATGATGATGACTTACTGATAATATATTTGTAAAATTAAGTAAGTTTATGTTACGCTATATAAGAATAATTGGGAAGAAAAATTATTTAGCGTAAGATAACACTTATCAGTTAAGAAATTTCTTTTTTTATATTTTTAATAAAAGCGACAGTTATAGGTTATAATAAATGGATATTTAGAACCAAGTTCTCAATGTTTTTCATAAAGGGGGGTCCCTTGTAAGGGACTAAACTACAATATTGATAATACAGCATACATTGAACCTTCATTGATAATCACGAGCCTTAACACGTACATCATAAAGGATTAACCCTAAAATGTATCACATTATCGCGTCACTGCCATAACTAAGACAATTAAGTCGTGTCGAATTTCCTTCGAATGGTTGTGATATATTCATGGGTAAACACCGGATTCCTTCCACCGTTGAATGGAACTGAAGATTAGTCAACACAGAGCATTTGCATACCAAATTAATGCCGGCGGAGAACTGTTACTGCGTAATGAATAGCCAGTAAAGTTGGGTACTTATAGTACGAGTACAGGTAACACAAAAAGTGTAAGACGAAGCTGCTTAAAAATGATGGTGAGAAAAAGAAATCAGAGATAAACTTACATACTTTTAAAATGTTTTACTTGTGAATTTTGGTTTTTCAACTTACGATTGTGTAGGGGATGTTAAGTACTTACGTCAATATTTTGTTGGCCTACGCAATGCTTGCCAAGATGCGGTATTTCTTCTAGATCTCGCATGAGCCAACGGCCGTTTTGATATAAGTTAGCGATAGCAGATGGTAGACCCATACAATGGTAGGGTACTAACATTTTTATTACCAATTTTTTTTAATTATAACGAAAGCACTCGATGAGGCAAATAATGATACGATGTCATAACATCATTATTAGCATTCCAAATTTTTGAACTCAGTCAACATCTCTATTGTTTAAAAGGGCCTGCCTCTCATGGAACTTAGTGTCTTTTTTTAACGAAAGCAGTGTAATTTTTTTACTGTACACTTTTTTATTTAAATAAACGTCTATTGTGTTAATAATGAGAATTTATAATTATTATTAGTTTATTAAGTGTTTGCATGACAATGTTACTGCTAACTTACCTATTCGCAAACTCATACCTAAATTCCTAAGCTTAAGTTTCAATTGTTTGTCAGTTGTAAGCTAAACTTGTGTGGATTGATGCTATCTCGATTAACTATCTTAATCAATAGAAGGTATTTCAGTGTTCCTGGTTGAATGAAGTTTCGCCATTGAATTAATACTACAGTGTCGATGTTGCCTCAGAGCTATTTGCATTTCGATACAATTCTATGAATATTGAAACTCAAACTGGAATTCGTTGTCGTTTAATATAGGTATTTATTAACGTTATTCGTTATGTTTATTCTTTTAATTCTTAGTAAGGATAGATTTCGCTGAGCCTCTCCTCCTATTCTCTCTTAATAATTACAGTCCTTTTCTACCCTGAATTTCCCTTCATATCTCTGGCGTTCTCTCTGGTCGAGGTTGGTTCTTTTTCTTAAATATTATCTTTCTTCTTTCAGCCTATCGCAGTCACTGCCTAACCGGTTTGGTGATTAGCCCCAGATCATTAAAAATTATTATAGCCACATGTAAATAGCTTTGAAATACTTATCATGAAGAGTTAGTGGACATTCTCAACCTAATAGCCTGGTATACATACACAGCTGTTACGAATGATTGAATCGTTGTCGATATGAATCTTCAGGAGGAAACATGCGAGTTATCACAAATAATATAATATATGTATGTGTTAGACCAATTGTAGGTCTTCTTATTTTTCGTCTGGTTTTCCGCTCTTGTCGCTGATGGCTTTTCAGCTTTGGCAACGAGACTGAATGGCTCTCAACCTTAATCAGGGCCTCATTAGATGACTGCATGAATCACAATAAGAGAATATAGCTTCGATACTGAAATGTGGAGCTGTATGTTTGAGATACACCGTCAAATAATCGCAAAAAATGTTTATAATAGGAAAATACTAACACAAATTAAGTTACATGAATTGTGTAGGATTAAACTAATAGAGCCTTAAAGTACGGACAATAAATGTTTTTTACCAACTTACCTTGGTGATGTGACATCGGCTCATTGCGCCGACCCTTATGGAAGTTTAATTAAGCCTCGGAAGATATCAATTAGTTTTTCACATTCGCCTTCAGCCGCATTCAGTTGAACTTACCTAAGAAGTTGATAACACGCGTATAAAGGAATTAATGTTTGTAATTATAGAAGTTATCATAATTAGCTTTTACGTACGGTCAAGGACGTTTTTGTTTCATTTAAGGTATATATATTATATATACATGTACTTATCATCATGGATCTGTAAGCGAAAAAAAATATATTTTAATATAATAATTAATATTTTTTGTTTTTAAGCGCCTATGTCTACGGCGATTCATGGCAGTTTCTATTTTTATTTACCATCCCTGTTATTACCATGCTTATGAATATAAAATAAATTGAAATTGTTTCCTTTGATAAAAGGCAAGCAAAGCACCGGTGGCACTTCTGGTGTATCGTTGTTCATTGCGGATGATCACTTTCCATCATGCTGGTTTGCTCTTATAATATAAAAAATATATACGTTATTGTGATTTGGTGTAGTATTTTAATGCACTTTTTCCTTAACGGTATGTTTCCTTCCCTTCCTTCCTTATATATTACGTTTACAGATCCAAGTTTCTAACCATATCATCGTGTTTAAGGAATAACATTATTGAGTAAATAACTTAGGATGTTACGCGTATTGACTTTTCTACAAAACTAGCTTATAATTATTGCGCAAAGTCTTCAAATTATATTTTTCTCGAATTTTATTAAATCCTCCGTGCAGCTCCCGACCCATTTTTAATATGATGTCAACGGATTAGCATATACACACTTTTCACATAAGGATCAAAATCGCAAAGCTAGTTGTCTACATGTCTGTATGTAGATATATTGCGTGTCACTGCCCACTAAGTAGAATAAGTACAAGTACATATTATATTCAATCGCTGCTGTCACGCCGGTCCACTTAGGAATCGTGATCACTCGATAGAAACGTCGCCGGCTGTCGAAACTTGTTAATAAATTAAATAACAGATATAGGTTTACGAATGTGGTCCGTAAACAAATGTACATTCACATCACTATTTGATGCCCTGTGAATTTTCAAGATGCACTCGAGCATAAAAAAGTAAAACAGACGGAAGATGGCGGAAAATTTAACTATCAATTCCTATTGTTTTCACTGCCTCGGGCCATGGCGTGGTGTCTTATACCTACTTACCGAATTTTAAAGATTATGGCTTAACTCTTCACTATAATGAAGGAGCCACTTAGGGAGGATATGACACGTATTTCTCTCGGAGAAACTACTTGCAAAGGTTGTGGTTTATGATACGTTTTGTTTCGGCACTTTTTCCTGTTTTTTTTAATAAATCAGGTGGCAAAATGATACGTAATGTACATTTTACTCAGTAACACAATAAATACGTCGTTTCACTTTATGATTTTTTTAAAAAATAATGTCTTTTAATTATTTTATTTATTTTAAAATTTTTAGGAGAAAAGAAAAGGTACAAAGGAAGGAGCAATCCCGCATTTTAAAGATTCATGGCCCGTCTTCCCATGGGGTTGAAAAAAATAGGCATCTCTTGCTTTGAGGAAGGTTAAGTAGGTTAAGTAAGTAGTTTGCAGTTGTTGTCTATTACAATGTTAGGTCTCGTCGCCATTTCATACTGTTTATCCATTACAATCACCTCTAATGTGACATTACCAATTAAAGAACATTACTTGTAACTTCAATATCCAGATTCCAGTTTTAATGATTTCCAGATTCTAAGATGAGACAAGCTGGATGCAATGTCTTCATTCATTCATATCAGATAAAAAAATTACAAGTTAGATAGCATTAGTATCATGCCCATTTGATGACTCAAAAAATATAGTCTATGACTACATACTGAATTTGAGAGATTTACCTTATGTTAGCAAATGTTTTCTTTTTGTGTCGTTATCGCATAACCCTAAAAATATATTAAAATATCAAAATGGTGGAGACCTGTCCAGCAGTGGACTGCGATAGGTTGAAGAGAAGAAGAAATCAAAATTTATATTATTATTGGTTCTACTATTTGGTACCTATCCGCTCGAATATTCAGCGGAAAATTAATACAAAATCTATCGTTTGGGGTACTTCAATTCATTCCAAGCATTTGTTTTCAATTATCTTTGTAGCTATTTTGCTACTTTGTTTGAAAGATTTAATTAACTATCGATTGCTTATTCATCGACATAACTTACGAATATTTACACTTATTATGATTTCGCCTGTCTGGTAAGTTTTATTCATGTCTAAGTGCAAAATAATTACAGATAACTGGTTCAAAGTTCTCAATATTTCATATTTTTACCGTTGATTGGAAGCAAGCGTTATCTATTGCTATAGTTACATTCACAAACACGGTTACACAGACAGACGGCCCAACCCACTGTGACGTAGCAAAGGCCATATGAGGCCAACAACATTAGTGAGTTGAAAAATGATGTCGCCTGACAGGCGTACATACACAACATGAATTGTCTAGAACCGAACAATTATTAGCTTTTGTAAGAGTTATATACGATATCGATGAAAAGAACAGTCGTTAATACGGTCTTTTACGGTGACCAATCCGTATTGGGCCCTCGGAGTGGGTTACGGCCCAATCTCCCCATAGCTAAGCTGTGTGGGTAGGCCTTGACCCTGCAGCAGGACGTTACAGGCTGATGATGATGATGAATAACGTAGATTCTAAAAATTCAAGGTTATGAGACCGCTTATTTCAATCACCATACATACATAAATTACCTACTTCATAAAATTAGAACCACTAGCAATGAAACGGTTCATGAAGCTTTAAAGAGAAATTAATCAATTCAAAATAATAACATAACGAAATAAACGTATAATTATTTCCTTAGCTAGATTATTACAAATATACCTAGTCTAACTAATTAATTTTAAAACTGTGTATCCTCAAGCGTAATCACATTTGATGCCGATAAGAGTGTACAGTTATTTTTAATGCGAGCGCAATATAAAACATCGATTAACTGCCAAATCTCTGTATCCCTTCCAGCCGCTTAATGTATGCTCGAGTGTACAATCGTCCTACATTCACCCCCCTTCTTCGATCAGCCGCCGACTTGACGGCCATTACCTAACCGACCGCTTGGCGCTCTACAAACTCCTGGCCTACAATCTTACCGATTGCAATTGCACAAAGTAATTTGCACTTTGTTCCCTCACTATAAGGCCGAACGCGTCGTAGTTAATAAGCAAAAACAAAATGGTTTCATCTACTACTCGCTGTTTACAGTGGCCTGTCGACGATCGTCATTTAATTAATTCGATATTTGAACGCGGCAAAGCGCTGTCATTTCTTTCGACTGTGCTAATTCGATTTTTAAAATTACTCATTGTGCTTTCATTAATTTATATGCTTCCATTTTTCTATTTATGTGTTTAGATTACGCGTTATCAATTAATAATTATTAAGAACATAAACGCAAGTTGTCAGCAATGTGTTTTAAAAAGTCCTTTATGTGATAAAAATAAGTGATGGAAACGTTTGTGTTGTGGTGATGTAGAAATAATGTGAATGAAATATGTTGGCTGGAGAGGAGACCAGCATAGAGCTGGTTCAAAAATGGCTCCAGACTCGGAATAGCGATGAACTTATTGATCCAACAGGTACCTACTCCAAATAGTGTTTTTTATTATATAACGTATCAAGTAAAATACTTTCTAAGTTCAAAGTTATATCTTGTTAGCTTATGCTAAATACCTATTATTTGACATAATTCCTCTGTGACATAGAAAGCTAAAAAACTTAATAAAGAATACTCGTATTCTTGCTATTATCTCTTGATATTCTAGCTATGTTTGAGTATTTTATAATTTTCTAAATAAATTACGTAGTTTACCTACATTACACTTTCGACTGTTATTTCAATTCATAATGATTACATTATTTTTTTATTATAGTTTGTCTCCGCCTTGCCTGATGTTAAGCATAAACTAAGCGTCTAGGATGGCGCTCGCTCGCCTATTTACTTAAAACCTATTCCCACGCTTTAACCGAGCGTAGTCCACAGCTGGACATTGGCCTGCCACATTCAGTGGCAAATACTCTTTTACAATAATCTTTATTAAATATATAAACAATGAAATAATAATATATAAAGATTAAAAAACGTTAAGATTTTAAAAGACGTTCATTACAAAGTAAGTTTAAACACATCGACATTAAATCTCTAACTGATTAATACTCATACCTTACGACAAATTGTATTTATTAACAGTTACTTCTTGTATAAAATAGCATTGTAAATAGATGACAATTTTAATTATAATTAATAAATTCAAATTTCATTAGGTATTTACTCAATTTAATGATTACAATTTCTTTTTTCCTTTATCTAATTTAATAATTACAATCCTTTTTCAACTCAGACTAAAACGAATAAAAGGCAAAACAGCGTATTTCTTAAAAAATCTAAATATAATTGTAGAATTCTCACACAGCATGTACCAAGATATTGATCAACATGTAAATAAATATGACCTTGTTCAACATATTCAAAACGTAAAAGTAAATCAAAACAGGTTTAATTACTTTTTACATTTTAAGTGAATGGCATGGAATTTATATTCTAAAACTATGCAAAATATAGAATTCATTTTAAACCTAATGTTATTTTTACGATAGTATTAAAATACCTTAGTACGTTATTTTGCCAAATTTTAAAAGATATTTTTAAATAAGTAAGAAATATCGCTTTGCCCGTACTAAGATATTTGCCGGAAAATTATTACGATAGGACTAGAAACTCACTACTTATAAGCTTTTAATACAATTCATAGTCCTTCAATGTTAGATTTTTAATTTATACACTTTTATCAAAACACCCATTCACACAGCGTAATATATCACACCTGAGCGTCGGTGGTTATTGGTGTCTGCGGTGAATTTTTTAAGTGTAACTAATAGTAACAGAAATGTGCACGCACAAAATATATTTATTTGTATTCCACAGGGATAAAGTCCATAGTTTATTAGCCAAAGTTTCAACTAGTGGATCATCGAAATTAATGAGATACGGCCTTATTATCCCAAGTAAGCTCCCGTTACTATAATTTATTGCTTGACGAAGGCAATTGAACGTTTGATAGATTTGTTTACTGATACTATTCACGTTGTGATGGTATTTTTGATACTGAATGGTATCAATTGTAGATCTGACCATAAAAATGATACAGCAGATGGTGTAATGATATTAAGAGGCATGTCATAATTACGACCTTGGGTTCGATGTCCACCACGTATGATTGTAATTGATATGGACAGATATACACATGTACGTGTATTATATATATTGTCGTTCTGTCGTTCAAACTTAATACTTCGCTGCTTTGCTATTTAATGTTTATCTTAGTATTCTAACGTTTAAAGGTAACAAAATGATGAAAAGTAAGACATCTTCATCGGTCTCTCCTTCATCTTCCACCTTATAAAATCGCAAAAACAACAACGCGGATTCTTATCCATTCGGATCTTAAGATAAAATTCGTTCACCTATACAACGTCAGAAATCACAATACTTGCTTGACTTGCTCAATCGTCTACCGTGTTGTGAACAATCATCATCATCATCACAGCCTAAAACGTCCACTGCTGAACAAAGGCCTCCCTTAATGATTTCCACGCGGGCCGATCCCTAGAAGTTGACATCTGCTACCCGCTGTGTACAATAGCTTTTACAATTCTGACTTATTTTTGGAGTGTGGTATAATTTTGATACACCAAGGGTCAATCTCGGTGCGTACATTTGTGTGCATGAGAAAGTGTGCGTTTCTAATCCATACTAATATTATAAATGTGAAAGTGTCTCCGTCTGTCTGTCCGTCTGTCTGTCTGTTTGTTACGCTTTCACGCCTAAACGGCTTAACGGATTTCATTGAAACTTGGTATGTTGATAGAAGGTAACCTAGAATAGGTTTCAGGCTACTTTTTGTCCCGTTTTAATCCCCACTTCCCTAAAATGGGGGTTGGAAGTTTGTATGGAACATTCCACAATTTTTGTAGTACGACGCTGAATTTTGGTATGCGGATTATTTGCAGAAACAAAAAAATATGGCATAATTTTTTTTTCAAAAATCCACCCCCATACCCTTCAAATAGGGGAGGAAGTATCATATCCGATTTTTCGCAGTTTATAAGGTAGGAGCTAAATATGGATAATCAGACTATATCTCATAAAACAATAATTTATATACGACAAACTCTACTTCATAGTTTTATAATACAAATATGTTTTATATTTTTTGCAGAAATTTACCCCAAGACCTTTATACTGATATATGTATCTAGTAATAATATATTTGTAAAATAAACACATAAAGCTCGCTTTTCTTATCTAATTTCCACCAGCGACCTCTCGCAAGTCAGTCTATTAGGCTGAAGGGCTTACTATTCATTATAATCTAGTTTTAATGTAAGTACCACGTAAAAACTAGATTAAACTATTTGGTGTCAACGGAAGATCAGCGTTATGGCATTTATATACTTTAACATTGCTGAGTGGGCAATGACATTCAATAAAACCTATATTTAATTTGCAATAGATTCATTGTTTATAGCTTTACATTGTTTAAGTTCAGTACTTTCTGTTGGTGTTTGGTACCACTGAATAAAAATATTTGTTTTCATTTGAAGTATTTGTGTAATGTTATATTGACGACCCATTTGGTGTAGCGGTTGAGATGTCGGCTGCTACACCAAGGGTTCCGGGTTCGATCCCCGGGCAGTACAAACATTTGTGAACATGTCTGTTTATAATGGTCTGGGTGTTTTCTATGTATAATATGTACAAACATATAATATATATTACAAATATATATGTATATAAGTATGATTATACGTTGTTTAGTACCCATAGTACAGCTTCACGCTTAACTTGGGGCTTGATGGCGCTTTGTGAATGTCTATGGATATTTATTTATAAGGTATTTTGGTTGTCGCAGGTAGTTCGAGCGGGTCGCCAGGCGCCCGCGCCGGTCGCCGCTCCTCCCTCGCGTTGACACCCGAAGACGAGCCTCTAGTTGACGTCGCTGTAAGTGCATATATTCTATTAACCTATTATCGTCGGGAATTTTACATACGTGATACGCTAGGACAGATACAGTGTTCAAGGAAATCAATAACAATATGTAGTCATTATTTTCCGTCAACGCAAGGCTGTTGCGCCCGTCAATCGAGACGATAGATCCAAAACATCATAATATTATGTCAACGTCCGGTTACCATGAACCAACGCCTTATTTATCAAATAGCTGTAGGCACTTCTCGTACATATATAATCGATTTAGTCATTTTAATAGAAAGAAGTGCCTTATATAAAAACTGATTTCAGTATCACAAAAAGTATAGTAGAGTAAATATTCTTAACGCTTTTGACGTCATGACACATCTTCATTTTTTGCCTCTTTTCCGCATAAAGAAATGGATAATATGAAATAAAAAAAGTATTTCATACGTCATAACTGTGTTTACAAATGACAACAGAGTAATATAATATATCAATCTGAGCTGAAGGCTTACTAATAAATGAACAGAATACTAAATAAAGTATTACATTTTTTGGATAGTTTGAAAACTATTGTAAAAAATGTTATAAAGAAACACAAATCTCAATCTTAAAAAGGTTATTAGGATCGTAAATTATCATAAAAGCAACTTTTTTTCATGAGATTTCTTTTAACTACCAGCATTATATATTTTTTTATAAACTAAAATAGTAACCAAACTCAATCCATCAGACAGGACTTAATTGATATTTTTCTGATTATTTATTAATATAACAAATGAATTTATAAATTCAAACAGCACAAAAAAATATGAGATCGATGAAAATTAATATAATATTATCAATACGAAATGATGAAAGCAATCAATCAACTAACCTACAACGGTATTTTTTATCCGTGAAGAAAATTTCCTTAACATAACTTTTAATTGAAAGCAAGGCACTAAGAAAACAATGAATAAAAACACAGTTTGTATAGTTCGTTCTATTTTATTAGCTTTGTTAGACTGTGTTAACATTTCGTTATAAAAGCTATATTATTAATCCAATAATATAATGTGAAAAGTCCTAAGTGCGCTCTCCGATCTATTGTCGGATTACAAACAACTCTTAACATCAACAACGTTGTTGTACCAATTTACTTAAGCGCTTAATTGTAATAACATTTGCATCGTTTAAAATAATGACTAAACATTTTCTTAAAATATATTGCGAATAGTTATATTAATGGTACCAAAAATTAGACCACCTCAGACATCTATAGGCGGCAAAGAAATAGTGTATTCAGAAACAAGTAATAGATATTATAAAGAGACTGGATTAAAGTCAATGAACTCTCATTAAGTCTTTCTGGTTGTATTTATTATGAAATAGGCGAACCTACTTGATTTAGTGGTAAGTCGCAACTGTCGCCTATAATTCCCTAAGACAATACAGTTGCTGACCTGCAGTGTTACCACCTTAGCCCTATCGGGCTAGATCTAGCACTTTTTACTATAGGTGTACTCCTTTTTTTACTATCTAGCCCGAAAAGGCCCTTTTACATTGTCTTAAAATATCTCCATTGATTGCAGCATTTGTTGTACAGAAAAGCTTTTGTTGGTTATTGAAGTTCCGTCAAGCCGAATCTAGTCCTTTTAAAATTCTCCAGCAGCCCCATTCCTAAAACTAAGGTGGTAGCACTGCTGACCTGTGATCGAATGATTTTAATTCACAATTAACCTATTGAACAAAGTTTTTGTCAAACGGAGTACTTTGTTGATAGTTACACAAAATGTTTTTTGAAGATACGAGCAATATAAAAATAGGGAACTTTAAGGTACACGCGTAGAGAACCTTAGACATGGTCTTCCTTAGGTCGTTTATAAATGGTAAGGTCGCGTGTAGTAACTTCCTATGGCACCTTTTTTTATAATTCATTACTGAATAATTAAATACCTATTTACGAGTATTTGTCAAATTGTTAATATCATTAATCAGAGGTAGAAGTAACTTATTCAATTTAGGTTCAGAAAATACCTTAAACTGAGTAGATTTTTTGATAAAATTTATGGTAAGTGGTGATTTTTGTGTGCAAAATAGAAATTGAGTTCTATACTGTCCTATCTGTCAAGCATACATCTTCTTTACTCATATTAAGCATGTTCAACTTAAATTCCAATCAGCTGTTAAGACACACATAAAACGTAATTCACTAATAACTCTCTGTGTCTGTAATCAATGCGGACACCAGTGTACTACGATAATTACCCTGTTATCATGATATCGCATATCAAAATTAATAAAATCAAATTGCTTAGTGTTCACCAAGACGCGTAACGAGCCGGTGCTGGAAGCACCTTTGTGGTGATATTGTTTACTGTATTGAAAAAAATGTAGATTTTTTATTTTTAGTTTCTATATTATGGAAACTATAAGCAGATGTGTGACAGTGCCGTGAATTTGTGATATCAAAGTTAATTCATCAAAATCAATTCATGAAGAATCATGGAAATGTTTAAAGTGCGCAAAGACGGCGAATAACATTACTAGCTAGAAGACCATGTTTAGTACCACGAAATATAATCTATACATCCGATTTGAGTACAATTATAGCAACCTTGTGCCTAATCGTAATAGAAGCAACTGTACTTTATCGCCAATCACAAGTTACTATTTACCTATTCATTATCAGTCACAATCAGTGTAAAAACAATTAAGACCGCTCGCCTTGATTCCAAGTGGTCGACGCTGATTTACGACAGTATCTTTATAGGTAAATAAGGGGATTATCGTTCGTATCCGATAATCCCGGGATAATTACTTCCTTCTCTAATCCATGTCGTTCTTAAAAACTTTCAAAATGAACAAAGTTTCGTTTAACCATTTATCGGACGGCGAAAAAAAAAGAATGGGTTGCTGGGCGAAATTTAAAACGCTGTTCGAAGACAGAGGCTTTGATTTGAAATACGAGTACAACGATAATCGCTCCACGATTGTATTGAATGACAACTTAGAAAACGAGAATGGTAAAGGTGCTAATAGAAAAGCGTCTATGGAAAGTGACACCACAGATAATATCGTTAACCAGGATGGCGAAATGAGCGGGGTTATTAACTTTTATGAGCAATTCGCCGCGTTTGGGGATGAAAATAAAGATGAAGAAAACAATCGAAGGAAGAATTCTGTGGCCAAACACCGCGTTTCTATTAGGCCGAGCTTGCATTTGACTAATATTGTAGAGGAGACAGCCAGCTTAGGCGATCCGGGCTTGGATGAGTCGGAACTGGTAAGTACTTATGCTTATATTAGCACTCGTGTTGTCATGATTGTCAAGAAGACGATAAGTGGATGTGAAAACAGCCACTTAACACATACGACTATGATATTACGATGCTACATACTACGAACGAGACCGTAAACATGTTTTATTTTTTAATATTTAAAAAAGGTGTCGATGTTTTTCTTCTGACAGAATTTATGAACTACTTTTCGGTGTTTTATGGGGTTAAACCTCGCTTGTTACAACTGCTCAATATGCCTCAATGCCGTAGTCGACAACTGAAATCAATGCATGGAAACGTTTTTCTTTTCAGACAAACATATGATACAACTATTCAATAAATATCTTTTACTATATCGTCACTGTGGCTTCGAGCTTACATGAGCAATCTCAAAGCAAAGCTTAAACTTAAACCAATTTCAGCCAAACAATCCAATGTAAGGACTCCTATATTCTTTAACTAAGAATTGTTATGTTTGTTATAGCCATGCTTGTTCGACTCCTATGATAGAGCACGGTAAACTCTAGAAAAAAACATACGCACTCACTACTCGAAGGCACCTTATTTTTCGTGAATCAGTAATCCGGCACCGAATTCCAAAGCTTTTGTTCTCAGCGCTTAATATCATAGTTATTTAAACCTAGGCTGGTGCAGGGCTAGTTCGCCAAGTTTCTTATTGGCAACATTCACTTTGATACTGTTCTATAAGGAACTAAAATTAGCTAAGGTGTCGAAAGCTTAATACTGAAATTATTTACTTTGATAGTATATAATTTATTATCATTTAATGATATCGTTATCTACTCTGCGCTCTATCAGTTAAAACTATCAAATGAAGTCGTCATTCAAAACATACTCCCACACTTTTTTTAAACACACTGAGCAATATAAATGGACTACGATGATGTGCACGCACACACGCACGGAGATCGAACCTGGAGCCCTTGGTGTACCCGACTTCATATCATATCACCTTCACAAGTCAATTATGATCATATCATATGTAAGTAAACATGCACTAACTGAGATGAAACAATCGATGCTTGTAGAATACATTATATGGTTACGCATGAGTTTATACACTAGTGAAAACTAACGTTTAGGCATGTAAAGTACCTACATGTGGAATAGTAATTAATTAATTCGATGTCTGAACTGTTGCTTCCCATCTGGAGGGCGCAGGTTAAAATCCCGCCACGCATAAAAATGTTTTCAAAATCCGACGCACTTAAAGGAAAACATCGTGAGCAAACTTGCGCACGCCTGCGAAGAGATTCAAAGGTTGCGCTTGAAGTTGGCCAATTCGCACTGGGCCGCGTGGACGACTAAGGCCTATACAGCCGCGTACGGGTAGGCTCGTGCCCCTCGGTGGGGACGTTTAATGAGCAGATGATGATGACCTTTCACAAGATCACACTACACGCATCAATATCTATATCTATTATATCTGATAGCGAATATTATTATTCTACATACTTCGCTATAAAACACATATATTTCCACGCATACGCGAGACAAGTGTTATCATAGCTATTGTGTTTCAAGATTGGTTTCCATTGGATCCATTTATCAATTATGTCGGAATATCATGTTTGTGTTGACTAGAATGATTGTATCCATCATTAAAAGTATCACAGTATAAATTTGAAAAAATAATTGAGATCATTATTATCATCAGCATGAGCCTGTTTTGATATCCCACAATAGCAGAGGCCCTTCCGCATGCACTTCTATAATGTGATTGGCCGTAACTTGACGACCCATATGTGTAATGGTTGAGACGTCGGCTATTACACCAAGGGTGTCGGGTTGATCCCCAGGCAGCACAAACTTGTATGCATGAACATATCCGTTTGTATTCATCTGGGCTGGGTGTTTTCTATGTGTAATATGTTTGTAATAACAACAAAAAGTATAAAGTATTTTTTATTTATTTCCGTATATTTGTTGTAAAGTATGTTTATCAATTGTTTAGTACTCATATTACAGGCTAATGCTTAGTTTGGAGCTGAATGGCGCTGTGTGAATGTCAGTGAATATTTATTATTATCGATGAGTGTAGTCTTTCCACATCATGGCTATTCAGAGACCCACCACACGGTTTATACATATTGTTGGATTGACACTTACTAGGAATAATTTTCCCAACAAATAGTATATTATTATTGTAAAGGCTAGTTCCGCGACAGATTTTTTATTTTGATGAATATGATGCAACCTAAGGTGTATCACGCAAACTCAAATAATGCCTATTTACCCTTGCCTTGAAAACCCCTTATTATGTATCGGGAAACAGACCCAGGAAAGTATCCCTCTGACTTGCAGTTTTCGAGCGGTTATGATCATAGATTAAATTAGTGTAAGATTTGTTAGTTGTCCATAATAAATAAATAAATAAAGGTTATCTAATGAACATCACGCGGGTTATGTGGTTGACAGCCAAAATATAGGCTATTAGCATTATCCATAGAGCTAGGTAGTTAGGTAGCCGGTCACATTCCGAATTCCATGCATGCTTGCATGTAGGCAGGGCCCGGGCTACACTGAATACGTAATATCTAATAACACTCATTTACGTTTCTATTGACGACCCATGCGGTGAAGCAGTTGAGGAGTCGGCTATTGCAGCAAGAATTTTGGATTAGGCAGTAAAAAAATATTGTATCTTAAATATATAATTATACAGCCCAAAGGAAAGCAATAAGCTTGTGGTTATTCACGGCATTTTTTCTACAAACACCCAGGCCAATGTTCGTTCAAATAAATGTTAATACTTCCCGGAGATCAAGTCCAGAACCCTTGGTTTAGTAGCCCAAAATTGAACCATTACATTGGTTATCATTTTATATTTATTAATCTTCTGTTCAACCTATCGCCCCTATTTTGCGCCAGATATCCCGGTCCTCCGCTTTTCTCATCCAGCCTCCACCAGCGGCCTGTCGCAAGTCGTCGGTCCATCGGGCCGGAGGGCGTCCTACGCTACATTTGCCCTGACGCGGTCTCCACTCCAAAACTCGTCTGCTCCAACGGCCATCGGTTCTGCGACATACGTGACTAGCCCACTGCCACTTCAACTTGCTGATCCGGCGCGCTATGTCGGTAACTTTAGTTCTCTTACGGATTAAATCATTTCTGATCTTATGCCTAAGAGAGACCCCGAGCATAGCTCGCTCTATTGCGCGTTGAGTGACTTTGAACTTGTAAACCAATCCCGCAGTCAGTGTCCATGTCTCAGCTGCGTATATTAGTACGGGTAGGACGCATTGCTCAAAGACTTTTGTCTTCAAGCGTTGCGGAATCGTCGACGTGAAGACCCGACGTAACTTGCCGAATGCCGCCCAGCCCAACTGAATCCTCCTACTAGCTTCCCTCTCGAAATTATGCCGGCCAAGTCGGATAGTTTTGCCCAAGTAAACGTATTCTTGCACAACCTCGAGAAGGACGCCATCGACGCATATCGGTTGTGGCATGACATGGTCATTGAACATGACTTTCGTCTTGTCCAAATTCATGCCAAACCCAACTTGTCGGGAGGATTCATTTAGGCTGTTCAGCATCACAGCAAGCTCTTCCGATTAATCTTATATCTTTTAAATATAAACGTATCTCCTTTCCATATATTTAAATCTTCGTCCAATTGAGCAAGCTCGAATCTGTTTCTTCATGTTTTAACAAACAAAATGCAGCAAATAAATGTATTTAATCAAGATGCAATTTCGAGCAATCAGCGTAATTGAAATGGACTATTAATATGCATTCTCTCAACAGTGCCAGATGGTCCTTTGTCCTAGGCAAATTCAGCATACGATATCCAATCCCCCTATACTGCCGCCTTAGCAAAACAACACGAGATAGGCGTCAAGCTCAGTTTATTGCAAATTCTCCAATGCAAGTGGGCAGAATTGGGGTTAATTATCGATAACTTACGTAATAACTTAATAGATTACAAAAGAAATCAAGAATTCAAGTTTCTTTCCCAACATCATTATAATCCGTATTTTATTCCTTTATTGGGTAAAAGCGATTGAGCCAAGGCCATTTCTAATTCATTGATTGGATTTCAATTTCATCCGATAAAAGCTCAATCAAATCTGCCCGCGTTAAGTCGTTATTTTTTAAGGTTGGTATAACGATTAGGGACGTTATGCCAACGGGTAAAATTTACCATTTCAATTTAACGCTCAGATAAGAAACAATTTTAATGATTTTCTAATAACATCTTATATACTGGAATTTGTACGGGTGCGCTGATAGCTAGAAAAATATATTTATGTAGGATTTCACTGTAGTAAAGTCATATTCTAAGATTAATTATAATAAACATAAATATTATCTTCGTACCTTCGTGCTCTTTACACACATGCAAAAAAAATACGAAAGCTTAATTAAAACCACGCCGGGTCAGTGCGAATTGGCCGTTTTCACGCACAACCTTTGAATTTGATCGTAGACGTGCGCACACGTCCTCACGATGTTTTCCTTCACTGTAAGAGTAATTTTGAAAATTCGAAAATACTATTTACTGTACGCGGCGGGATTTGAACCTGAACCCTCTAGATTGGAAGGCAACAGTCCCCACCAGTGAGCCACCGACATTCTCCACACCAATGAGCGATCGACGCTACAATAATAATTATG
This sequence comes from Leucinodes orbonalis, assembly GCA_019425675.1. NCBI lineage: Eukaryota > Metazoa > Arthropoda > Insecta > Lepidoptera > Crambidae > Leucinodes > Leucinodes orbonalis. The sequence goes on from PQWD01009561.1 coordinate 50,873, forward strand.
TAATATTGACATGGCAATAATTGCAGAATTAACTTCAAGGATTAAAAGCTTGCCGTGTGGTGACGGCATATTGTCACCAGTCACTACTCCTACTCATGCCTCGAGTACCGTAAAAGGTAGCTTAGGGACAAACCTGAAATTATAGGTACTGTTATTACCGCATGGAAATTATGGCAAAACTCCTCACTATCGGCGAGGAGGCGCTGAGTAAAGCAGTGGACTTCCACAGGCTACTGAAATGAAATTTTAAAATGTGCAATTTTATTCTCAACTCCGTAAAATATTGAATATAAGCTTTTCTTGGAATTTATTACTTTTTATGACTTTTTATTTTATTGTACATGATTAAATAAATTTATTGTACAAAATTTTATACTACTCAAGTTATATATAGAGGAATAAAGTGCATAGTTAATTTTTAGGTCGAGAACAGTTCGTTTTGTTTTTATTAACTTGATCCTCGCCTAAGGGCGCTGTACAAAGGGCGATATAACTTCATAAATTTTTGGGGAGAAAAGCGCTCACGCACTATTAGGGACGGCCGGATTCTACTAGGGATGATGGCGACCCATGTGATCTTGTTTTCGAGAAGTCAGAGGTTGGATCTACAAACATTTATGTCCATGAATATGTTTGTGGTCATATGTATTGTCTTTGTATCTCATTAAATTAAATTCAGGCTAAACTGCGTTGTATAAACGTTTAAATTTAGTGCTACGACTGCTGTAATGCTAAAAGTCATAGCGATTATTAAAGTGCAGCGCGGTGCATCTTCATCTAGCTCAGTCCTGTCTTAATTATAAGCTCAATCCTTAATCTCGTCTCTCAACTTTATACTCAGCTGGGTATGGCCGCCACGCAAAACGTGTTTTAAAGTTCTGCCATCTTCACTTTGTAAAGTTGTCTGAAAGAGATCGTTAATTCCGATAAAACTCCGATTTTAACTGTGGTTTGTACTTTGGGAAGTTTCAAATTCGAAAAATATACTTGCTGAAATTAAATTTATAATCAGGGCTTGATTTTCGTAAAGAATCCATTTATTTTTTTATTGACTTGGCAAAAAAACCAGACAGTTGCAAATTAAAAAATAGATATTTTAAGGAGTTTTACAAGAGCTTTGAGACGATCACCAGAGAACGGGTGATAGCGTCCGCACATTCGACCGATCTTTTTGGGGGTTCTGCTTCCTCCTAGCCGCCTGGTATGCAAAGAGATTATGGAAAACCCCTAACCTATCATGGCGGAGGCTTTAGTCCAGCAGAATGCCGTCATATTCTGTAAATGTGTACAAGTTTAGCATTTGGACCGTTAAATAGGTCGCCGGGACTGACAGCTTAACGTAGATTCTGAAAATACAGACACACACAAACACAGAAACATATTTTTTTCTCAATCAGGTGATTATTTTGCAATGTTACCTTACCTAACTTTAAAACATGCACCAAATGACTTATTAATCTCCATTTATGATTTACAGAAGCGAAACGTGGTTGTACACTAAGGGCGTTTTAAATGTGATATGTGTTGCCCAAAGTGCAGTCGCAAGGGCATCGATGAGGGTTTCCATACTAATCATAACAGTTAGGCCCCTCATATTAGCGGTTTGATGGGGCAGTAGCCAGGGCACATAGAGAAAACAAAGATGATATGTCAGAAAGGTATTCAATTTGCATTACTAGGTGGTAGACTCGGTACTGAGTCGTCTAGGTGGGTAACACCCGTAAAATAAGAGTGTTATACACTTTTATGTTTCAGGATGAGGGCACTGTAGCTATTAAAATTATCGTATATGAGAGACCTAACATCTTTTCTCTGGTGCACTGTGGCATTTATGGAGAATAATAACCGTCAATCAGTTATTAATTATCCTTCAATGCCACTCTGCCTGTATAACTTACTATCAGGTAAGCGTCCTGATGGTAAGTGACACTTGGTAATACAAAATTACACGGAACGAAGAAAGAAACGAAGAAAACCAAACCAATGGATTTTGACTATTAGCAATTGGTGACCGTGGAAGTCCTCGGCTGGTCATGGTTGATAATCAGCGGTTTGCTGTCGGCAAACCATATGCTAAGCTGTGGCCATTTTGTATCCCTGCGACACACAAAGCGAAGATAGCGCATATATTTTGTGATTATGAACTGTGTATTATATGTATTGTATAATATTTGTTTTTTCATGTATTGTGTAATATTTGTTTTCATTTGATTTGTTTCGTATGAGTTGCAACTATGTACTTACTTTGTTTTTGATGTTGTGTGTCTGATACAAATAAAGATATTATCTATCTATCTATCATTAGAATCAGCCGTTAACATACTAGGTTATCTACTAGGAAACCTTATTCCTACTGAGTTTTTATTCATGACTACGGTGTATATTTCATGCCCTGACGTGATATGAGGGTTAGAAACAAACGCAGGCAATAAAGTTACAGCATTTAACAAGGCTGGCGTGATGAATGGATTGCATGCTGGCAATAGAGTGCACCATGGACTCGCCCTTTTGTGAAAACCTGAATTGTTGCATTCTATTGTCGATGCCATCCATTCGAACCTGAAATACGCACGTAGAAGCTAAAAGCTATAATTTCATAGATCAGTCGAACGACAGCCGATTTTTGCGAAATATTGTTGTAATGTAAAGTTAAGTTGGTTAGTTATGAAGTTATGAAAGGTCTGATTGTTGTTGAATATTGGTCAGCATGCATTTGTTTGATTTATGTGTTCCTTAATCTATAATATTAAAAGTATAATCATGCATACCAAAAGGAAGTATTTTTTTTAATTAAAAATAATAATTTGTATTTGAAGCAATCTTCTAATCGACCAGCCTGTATCATCCTTCTATAGGATTTAGTATTTCACACAAATATAATAATGCAAAAAGAAATATTATAATACTAACTAATGACTTTACTCATATATCGTTGTGAATCCTGGTATTCAGTATATAATAATTTAAAAAATACTAATAATTTGTTATCAAAGTAAAAGTACTTAAATAGGTTAAGTTTTGCTTCCCCATAGTCATTGCTGTTGTTTAACTCCAAGCAGGAAGGTGTTTGACGCCAAACAGTGACATAAATATTTTATAATAGGAAAAAAATTTACTGTATCCAACTTTGGTTCACGCCCAAAATGTAAAACAGTATGATAATGTTTTACTACCGGAGGAGGCTTTCGCTTAAATGAGACCCACTCTGTCACAGAATTCGGTTTTAATATGATTCTGGAAATGGACGACTAGTGGGAGTCTCTTAAAACGTATATATTGAATGTTTATATTTCATATTTTCCAAGATTATTGCAGGATCGCCGTGCTTACTATGACTAACTCAAAATCATTAGTTTCATTTATGATTACATGTAGATCAACTTTTACTATTATAACCATTAAGTACGAAATCTTTGAAGTACCTAAAAATAAAAACCTTTCCGAAATAACCATAACATTATTAAATGACCACTCTTTTTAATGTAAGTTGGCCATTTTGCAGTGATACCTATATTAATATAAAAAATATGAATAACAATCGCCTTTCAAAATTATGTGCAAAATACGTATTTAATTATAAATTTATTGCCTTATAGAAGCCTTTTAACTAAAATAGCTCCATAAAAATATATATAATTAATTTAAGTACATTATAAAGTATGTAGGTATCTAAAGCGATATGAAAATTAATCAATTTGAAAAGGAATGTATATTGATGTATATTTACGGTTCATAATATGCAAAATAAATAGCCCTGTACTTTGCATATCGATTAAATATTTAAATGATCGGTGATGGGGAGGATATGCGTGTTAAAGGGCCTATGGGAACTCATTAATTCGTTCCGCGAGTTGCCTCCGAATAGATTAACTGTTGTTAAAAGCTTTTATGTGCCCCTGGGATATTGGCTATTTTCGTTAAGATATTCAATACTGCAACAATTAATACACGTACATCGATCCTTACACACTGTAAAAAAATAAAGACGTATAAACCGTAATGTTTATTTATTTACCAAATATCAACAACATGCATATATTATTAAAATACTGGTTGCAGTATAGCTGTGTAAGAAAGCGCACAAACTTATACTAACCGCTCAAATACTTAGATAATAGAAAATTGTTTTCGTTTTTATGTAGAGTTAGCCCTTGTGAGCCTTTAGATATTCCATAAGCAGAATAAGCGGAGTTGACAGTCGCGCTCTAAGACGCCATTAGACTCGTTGAATCAAATTGTTTGGACCGAGATCACCGATTTACAAAAGCCATTAGCGGTTAACATCGTTAACATCCAAAGAATACTCTAAAAGGGCANTATTGCAGCAAGAATTTTGGATTAGGCAGTAAAAAAATATTGTATCTTAAATATATAATTATACAGCCCAAAGGAAAGCAATAAGCTTCGAATGTGGTTATTAACGGATTTTTTTCTACAAACACCCAGGCCAATGTTCGTTCAAATAAATGTTTGTACTTCCCGGAGATCAAGTCCAGAACCCTTGGTTTAGTAGCCCAAAATTGAACCATTACATTGGTTATCGTTTTATATTTATTAATCTTCTATTCAACCTATCGCAGTCCACTGCTGGACATAGTTCTCCCCTATTTTGCGCCAGATATCCCGGTCCTCCGCTTTTCTCATCCAGCTCCACCAGCGCCTTTCGCAAGTCGTCGGTCCATCGGGCCGGAGGGCGTCCTACGCTGACGCGGTCTCCACTCCAGAAACTCGTCTGCTCCAACGCCCATCGGTTCTGCGACATACGTGACTAGCCCACTGCCACTTCAACTTGCTGATCCGGCGCGCTATGTGGTAACTTTAGTTCTCTTACGGATTAAATCATTTCTGATCTTATCCCTAAGAGAGACCCCGAGCATAGCTCGCTCCATTGCGCGTTGAGTGACTTTGAACTTGTAAACCAATCCCGCAGTCAGTGTCCATGTCTCAGCTGCGTATATTAGTACGGGTAGGACGCATTGCTCAAAGACTTTTGTCTTCAAGCATTGCGGAATCGTCGACGTGAAGACCCGACGTAACTTGCCGAATGCCGCCCAGCCCATCTGAATCCTCCTACTAGCTTCCCTCTCGAAATTATGCCGGCCAAGTTGGATAGTTTTGCCCAAGTAAACGTATTTTTGCACAACCTCGAGAAGGACGCCATCGACGCATATCGGTTGTGGCATGACATGGTCATTGAACATGACTTTCGTCTTGTCCAAAATTTAGGCTGTTCAGCAAGCTCTTCCGATTAATCTTATATCTTTTAAATATAAACGTATCTCCTTTCCATATATTTAAATCTTCGTCCAATTGAACAAGCTCGAATCTGTTTATTCATGTTTTAACAAACAAAATGCAGCAAATAAATGTATTTAATCAAGATGCAATTTCGATCAATCAGCGTAATTGAAATGGACTATTAGTATGCATTCTCTCAACAGTGCCAGATGGTCCTTTGTCCTAGGCAAATTCAGCATACGATATCCAATCCCCCTATACTGCCGCCTTAGCAAAACAACACGAGATAGGCGTCAAGCTCAGTTTATTGCAAATTCTCCAATGCAAGTGGGCAGAATTGGGGTAATTATCGATAACTTACGTAATAACTTAATAGATTACAAAAGAAATCAAGAATTCAAGTTTCTTTCCCAACATCATTATAATCCGTATTTTATTCCTTTATTGGGTAAAAGCGATTGAGCCAAGGCCATTTCTAATTCATTGATTGGATTTCAATTTCATCCGATAAAAGCTCAATCAAATCTACCCGCGTTAAGTCGTTATTTTTTAAGGTTGGTATAACGATTGGGGATGTTATGCCAACGGGTAAAATTTAACATTTCAATTTAACGCTCAGATAAGAAACAATTTTAATGATTTTCTAATAACATCTTATATACTGGAATTTATACGGGTGCGCTGATAGCTAGAAAAATATATTTATGTAGGATTTCACTGTAGTAAAGTCATATTCTAAGATTAATTATTACAGAAACATAAATACATATTATCTTCGTACCTTCGTGCTCTTTACACACATGCAAAAAAAATACGAAAGCTTAATTAAGACCACGCCGGGTCAGTGCGAATTGGCCGTTTTCACGCACAACCTTTGAATTTGATCGTAGACGTGCGCACACGTCCTCACGATGTTTTCCTTCACTGTAAGAGTAATTTTGAAAATTCGAAAATACTATTTACTGTACGCGGCGAACCTGAACCCTCTAGATTGGAAGGCAACAGTCCCCACCAGTGAGCCACCGACATTCTCCACACCAATGAGCGATCGACGCTAAAATAATAATTATGTAATATTGACATGGCAATAATTGCAGAATTAACTTCAAGGATTAAAAGCTTGCCGTGTGGTGACGGCATATTGTCACCAGTCACTACTCCTACTCATGCCTCGAGTACCGTAAAAGGTAGCTTAGGGACAAAAATCAACAAAGAACGGGTGGGCAGGTACTATCTCATTCAACCTGAAGTTATAGGTACTGTTATTACCGCATGGAAATTATGGCAAACTCCTCACTATCGGCGAGGAGGCGCCGAGTAAAGCAGTGGACTTCCACAGGCTACTGAAGTTGAAATTTTAAAATGTGCAATTTTATTCTCAACTCCGTAAAATATTGAATATAAGCTTTTCTTGGAATTTATTACTTTTTATTTTTATTTTATTGTACATGATTAAATAAATTATTGTACAAAATTATTATATACTTACTCAAGTTATATATAGAGGAATAAAGTGCATAGTTAATTTTTAGGTCGAGAACAGTTCGTTTTGTTTTTATTAAATTGATCCTCGCCTAAGGGCGCTGTACAAAGGGCGATATAACTTCATAAATTTTTGGGGAGAAAAGCGCTCACGCACTAATAGGGACGGCCGGATTCTACTAGGGATGATGGCGACCCATGTGATCTTGTTTTCGAGAAGTCAGAGGTTGGATCTACAAACATTTATGTCCATGAATATGTTTGTGGTCATATGTATTGTCTTTGTATCTCATTAAATTAAATTCAGGCTAAACTGCGTTGTATAAACGTTTAAATTTAGTGCTACGACTGCTGTAATGCTAAAAGTCATAGCGATTATTAAAGTGCAGCGCGGTGCATCTTGATCTAGCTCAGTTCTGTCTTAATTATAAGCTCAATCCTTAATCTCGTCTCTCAACTTTATACTCAGCTGGGTATGGCCGCCACGCAAAACGTGTTTTAAAGTTCTGCCATCTTCACTTTGTAAAGTTGTCTGAAAGAGATCGTTAATTCCCGATAAAACTCCGATTTTAACTGTGGTTTGTACTTTGGGAAGTTTCAAATTCGAAAAATATTCTTGCTGAAATTAAATTTATAATCAGGGCTTGATTTTCGTAAAGAATCCATTTATTTTTTTATTGACTTGGCAAAAAAACCAGACAGTTGCAAATTAAAAAATAGATATTTTAAGGAGTTTTACAAGAGCTTTGAGACGATTAGCAGAGAACGGGTGATAGCGTCCGCACATTCGACCGATTTTTCTGGGGGTTCTGCTTCCTCCTAGCCGCCTGGTATGCAAAGAGATTATGGAAAACCCCTAACCTATCATGGCGGAGGCTTTAGTCCAGCAGAATGCCGTCATATTCTGTAAATGTGTACAAGTTTAGCATTTGGACCGTTAAATAGGCCGCCGGGACTGACAGCTTAACGTAGATTCTGAAAATACAGACACACACAAACACAGAAACATATTTTTTTCTCAAATCAGGTGATTATTTTGCAATGTTACCTTACCTAACTTTAAAACATGCACCAAATGACTTATTAATCTCCATTTATGATTTACAGAAGCGAAACGTGGTTGTACACTAAGGGCGTTTTAAATGTGATATGTGTTGCCCAAAGTGCAGTCGCAAGGGCATCGATGAGGGTTTCCATACTAATCATAACAGTTAGGCCCCTCATATTAGCGGTTTGATGGGGCAGTAGCCAGGGCACATAGAGAAAACAAAGATGATATGTCAGAAAGGTATTCAATTTGCATTACTAGGTGGTAGACTCGGTACTGAGTCGTCTAGGTGGGTAACACCCGTAAAATAAGAGTGTTATACACTTTTATGTTTCAGGATGAGGGCACTGTAGCTATTAAAATTATCGTATATGAGAGACCTAACATCTTTTCTCTGGTGCACTGTGGCATTTATGGAGAATAATAACCGTCAATCAGTTATTAATTATCCTTCAATGCCACTCTGCCTGTATAACTTACTATCAGGTAAGCGTCCTGATGGTAAGTGACACTTGGTAATACAAAATTACACGGAACGAAGAAAGACGCATAGATCCGCCCCCAACCAAACCAATGGATTTTGACTATTAGCAATTGGTGACCGTAGAAGTCCTCGGCTGGTCATAGTTGATAATCAGCGGTTTGCTGTCGGCAAACCATATGCTGAGCTGTGGCCATTTTGTATCCCTGCGACACACAAAGCGAAGATAGAGCATATATTTTGTGATTATGAACTGTGTATTATATGTATTGTATAATATTTGTTTTTTCATGTATTGTGTAATATTTGTTTTCATTTGATTTGTTTCGTATGAGTTGCAACTATGTACTTACTTTGTTTTTGATGTTGTGTGTCTGATACAAATAAAGATATTATCTATCTATCTATCATTAGAATCAGCCGTTAACATACTAGGTAATCTACTAGGAAACCTTATTCCTACTGAGTTTTTTTCATGACTACGGTGTATATTTCATGCCCTGACGTGATATGAGGGTTAGAAACAAACGCAGGCAATAAAGTTACAGCATTTAACAAGGCTGGCGTGATGAATGGATTGCATGCTGGCAATAGAGTGCACCATGGACTCGCCCTTTTGTGAAAACCTGAATTGTTGCATTCTATTGTCGATGCCATCCATTCGAACCTGAAATACGCACGTAGAAGCTAAAAGCTATAATTTTATAGATCAGTCGAACGACAGCCGATTTTTGCGAAATATTGTTGTAATGTAAAGTTAAGTTGGTTAGTTATGAAGTTATGAAAGGTCTGATTGTTGTTGAATATTGGTCAGCATGCATTTGTTTGATTTATGTGTTCCTTAATCTATAATATTAAAAGTATAATCATGCATACCAAAAGGAAGTATTTTTTTAATTAAAAATAATAATTTGTATTTGAAGCAATCTTCTAATCGACCAGCCTGTATCATCCTTCTATAGGATTTAGTATTTCACACAAATATAATAATGCAAAAAGAAATATTCATAATACTAACTAATGACTTTACTCATATATCGTTGTGAATCCCTGGTATTCAGTATATAATAATTAAAAAAATACTAATAATATGTTATCAAAGTAAAAGTACTTAAATAGGTTATGTTTTGCTTCCCCATAGTCATTGCTGTTGTTTAACTCCAAGCAGGAAGGTGTTTAAAACAGTGACATAAATATTTTATAATAGAAAAAAATTTACTGTATCCAACTTTGTTTCACGCCCAAAATGTAAAACAGTATGATAATGTTTTACTACCGGAGGAGGCTTTCGCTTAAATGAGACCCACTCTGTCACAGAATTCGGTTTTAATATGATTCTGGAAATGGACGACTAGTGGGAGTCTCTTAAAACGTATATATTGAATGTTTATATTTCATATTTTCCAAGATTATTGCAGGATCGCCGTGCTTACTATGACTAACTCTAAATCATTAGTTTCATTTATGATTACATGTAGATCAACTTTTACTATTATAACCATTAAGTACGAAATCTTTGAAGTACCTAAAAATAAAAACCTTTCCGAAATAACCATAACATTATTAAATGACCACTCTTTTTAATGTAAGTTGGCCATTTTGCAGTGATACCTATATTAATATAAAAAATATGAATGACAATCGCCTTTCAAAATTATGTGCAAAATACGTATTTAATTATAAATTTATTGCCTTATAGAAGCCTTTTAACTAAAATAGCTCCATAAAAATATATATAATTAATTTAAGTACATTATAAAGTATGTAGGTATCTAAAGCGATATGAAAATTAATCAATTTGAAAAGGAATGTATATTGATGTATATTTACGGTTCATAATATGCAAAATAAATAGCCCTGTACTTTGCATATCGATTAAATATTTAAATGATCGGTGATGGGGAGGATATGCGTGTTAAAGGGCCTATGGGAACTCATTAATTCGTTCCGCGAGTTGCCTCCGAATAGATTAACTGTTGTTAAAAGCTTTTATGTGCCCCTGGGATATTGGCTATTTTCGTTAAGATATTCAATACTGCAACAATTAATACACGTACATCGATCCTTACACACTGTAAAAAAATAAAGACGTATAAACCGTAATGTTTATTTATTTACCAAATATCAACAACATGCATATATTATTAAAATACTGGTTGCAGTATAGCTGTGTAAGAAAGCGCACAAACTTATACTAACCGCTCAAATACTTAGATAATAGAAAATTGTTTTCGTTTTTATGTAGAGTTATCCCTTGTGAGCCTTTAGATATTCCATAAGCAGAATAAGCGGAGTTGACAGTCGCGCTCTAAGACGCCATTAGACTCGTTGAATCAAATTGTTTGGACCGAGATCACAGATTTACAAAAGCCATTAGCGGTTAACATCGTTAACATCCAAAGAATACTCTAAAAGGGCACTCTTTATATGAGAGGACAAGGTGACTGTATTTAACTTTTATAACCTAATTACCACGTTGCTGACTACCCCATCGGGAAAAGTGAATGTTTGTTTATAAGTGATTAAACCCAATTCAACAAGACATCCCGACAGACAAATGTAACAACAAACGCGACCCGAATGGCGTGGTCCAAATAACACCGCGCTGTGTTAAATTGAAATTTATTTGGCAAAGGTTTACTTTGTCCGGTGTTACGGCGGCCATGATGTCGGCCGCCGGATTTATTCGCTCGTAAATCAGAAAAAAAACGCGCGTTGTATAATTTGAAACAAGTGGGACAAGCGTGCATGTGTTGTTGAGATTTTTATTGCTAGCAACACGCGCCGGCCGGATTATTTGCGGCGGCAACACTTGTCAACGAGTATAATCTTTTTACGGTTTATAAAATATGAAAGAGCCACAAAAAGCTTTGACCCTTGAACAAACGAAAACAACAACATGAACGCAATGAAAAATGTACTGATTGTTAATCCTCCTGATACTGTTATTATTCATATTATTAATTTGGTCCCAATTATTTAATAATGATTTTGGTGGACATTCAAGGCTGCCATGATAAACAGGTTAATTCTCGTTTTATCTTAAAGATACGCAAACAGAAAACAGGTAAATTAAGTAAAAGTACTAATTTTATACCTGCTTCTACAGACGAAGACACTCGTCGGGAAAAAGTTCGGCACATGAGTTGTCAAATAGACGAGCATATTGGTAAGCGAGTAATGTACTCGCTTACCAATATGCATTTCTTTCACCCAAAGGTTGCCTAGAAAAAATTGGTACCTTATTAATAAGGCGGCCTATATTGTACTTTGTACTTGTCTGCTGTTGTTTTTTGTTCTTGTACGATTTTTATTTTCTTACGTGTAATAAAGTATCTATTTAAAAGAAATAAAGATAAATAAATATTTTTTATCTTTGTTTCTTATAAATAGCGTGCAACACAGAAATTGAGTAGACAAAAAGGATGGACTGGAGTCCACTTCAAGCTTCAGGCTTTTCCTACGATCCGATATTGAATAATCCTTTGAGCGAAGTTAGATCCGAGAAACTCCTTGGGTCCCTATGCTTGTTCCCAAGTTAACAAATCCCGATCACTTACACATATAACTAGGAGTTCATCGGAGCTTAAGTTTGAGAGTGCGGTCACGGAAGATCAGCTTTGGATGTATTAGTTTAAACTGATATCGGATGAACTCAATTTAGTTCTCACACAAGCTTTAATCATATTATTCTGACCTATTTTTTGGTGAGCTATCTCTATAGTATAGTAAACACATATACTAAAGTCAATAGAGTCTTATGAACATACCTTTAATTTAACATGAAATTAACTTGCCTTATAGACTTATTTGCCGCCGGTAAACCTTCAATAAACCATCTAACAACCAATAATACTTTTCCCGACTAACCGACGAAAAATACGCTTTAGGGTGAAATTGGGGTGGGTGATTGCTTGGGGGCTACCCCCAATCGGGATGGTCTGGAATTTTCATTAAGCTGGATTCAGAAGATATCATTAATAAAGTGATCAGAGTCCCTGATGTCTGCGGCTGGGCCGTACTTATATATTTTATTCTACTTTTCAACGCCACCTGATTTCAACTGTGGTAAATGTAACTCATTTACATGGAATTTCACACGAAAATTAATTCACTGATAGAACGGTGCAAGGGTTGGGGAGTTGCAAAATTGAATCTTTTACTATTCTTACTATACTTAAGTACAGAAAGCTATTGTCTTATAGTAAGCAATAAAATAAAATTGCCTAAATCTGAATTTCCTGTTCATTGAAATTTTATGTTTGATCGTTCAACAACGGAAGGCAAAGTTTATTAATAATAATTATAAGTGTTATGTCAATAAATCCGAAACATTGTGACCTAATCTTTAACTTTATAGGCACAGTTAATTCAATTAATTTTCAGTTTCCAGATTTTCTACGAGTAATCACAATAATGTCGTGCCAAACCGTTCATACCAAATCACGATCTTTTTGTCGTGTTATTTTCTAAAGGTATACTTTTCCCTTCGCTACATTCCACAACTGTTCATTTTATATTTATAATTTCTATTCCTATTCAACCTATCGCAGTCCACTGCTGGACATAGGTCTCCCCCATTTTGCGCCAGATATCCCGGTCCTCCGCTTTTCTCATCCAACCTCCACCAGCGACCTTTCGCAAGACGTCGGTCCATCGGGGCTGGAGGGCGTCCTACGCTACGCTTATATTTATAATATCTATAATTAATTCTTACAAGATCTGAGAGCCTAGCCCAAAAATTAATGCATTCTATTTGCTTAAGAGTTAACAATTATTGAGCTAAATAATAAATAAATTATGTAGGAGTCCCTGTAACGAATACCTAGTTGTTGATAATAATTGTTTTTATTTCTCTTTATGAATATAAATTATGTAATACACACCTTTACAGTAAGGAATTTGACATTGCCTACGTTTTATTCGATTGGTAAGCGAGAATTCTTAACAATACAGCCATCTTACATATTCGTCGCACGTCAAAAAAGGTGAGATTAAGGAGCTAGCAGCTCCCAGGCCCATTTTTCAGTGAAGTCTTGGGAATAGTCGTATTAAAGCTAATCGGATTTGGTACTATGTGACCTCCGCAAACTTCGAGCAAGAAATTTGTTGGCAATTTTTTTTTCATACCTTTGAAGCGGAAAATACTAAGGTTCTTTGAATTTTGATGCAATTGAATGTAGGTTGAAACATTTGAACCTTTTTTTATTTTACTAAGTGTAACATCCCCCCTCCTCTCCCATATTTTGACGACCAATTTGGTGTTTTGGTTGAGACGTCGGCTACTACACCAAGGGTTCCGGGTTCTATCCCCGTACAGTACAAACATTTCAGTGCATGAACATGTCTGTTTGTGTTGGTCTGGGCGTTTCTATGTAAAATAAATATGTATTTAAAAAAACTATCAATTTATGTTTACCAGTTTTTAAGTACCCGTCCTACAAACTTCACGCTAAACTTGGTGTCTAAGAGTCAAGAGTGCCCATATCACCTCATAAGGTGAATCGTTAATCATTTCTCTACCAAAAAAAATACAAAAAAGAAAGAAAGAAATATATTTATTTGGTGCAATTTAAAATTATAACATATTAGTCCTTAAAATATTATTTAAAAAAACAGGCGTTGTCATTAAGTTACAAGTTTTATGTTTCAAAGTGGCGCCCATGCATAACGTCGACAATTACCGGGGTGTGCCTTCAGGCTTGACAACCTATTACCGCCCGAACCCCAGGCCTATTAGCGGCCGAACTGAAGGCCTATTAGTGACCACATTCCCGTACTGTTCGTCGCGCGGTTTGTAACGTGATACACTTGATTTTGCTTCTGCTTTCGTATAATAGATAATATGGTTGTTATGGTGATGGTGTAACGACGTTATAGCATTTACAAACAAGTAATATTGCTGTTGATTCAAATATGAGGATAATTATATAGATATATTAATAACTTGTTAACTGAAACTGGTCAGGGTTTGAGAATGAGAAAATCATGAGAAAATAAGAAAGAATTGAAAACATGGAGCTACTAACAGAAATTAAACCTATAGAAAAAATTCTTCATAATTGTGCATAGTGTAACAAAATCTATTGATACATTTTAATTCATTCTCAATTAATTGTAAGTAAACATGCACTAACTGATATGAAACACGATGCTTGTAGAATACATTATATGGTTACGCATGAGTTATACACTAGTGAAAACTAACGTTTAGGCGTGTAAAGTACCTACATGTGGAATAGTAATTAATTAATTTCGATGTCTGAACTGTTGCCTTCCCATCTGGAGGGCGCAGGTTAAAATCCCGCCACGCATAAAAATGTTTTCAAAATCCGACGCACTTAAAGGAAAACATCGTGAGCAAACTTGCGCACGCCTGCGAAGAGATTCAAAGGTTGCGCTTGAAGTTGGCCAATTCGCACTGGGCCCGCGTGGACGACTAAGGCCTATACAGCCGCGTACGGGTAGGCTCGTGCCCCTCGGTGGGGACGTTTAATGAGCAGATGATGATGACCTTTCACAAGATCACACATACACGTATCAATATCTATATCTATTATATCTGATAGCGAATATTATTATTCTACATACCTTCGCTATAACAACACATATATTTCCACGCATACGCGAGACAATGTGTTATCATAGCTATTGTGTTTCAAGATTGGTTTCCATTGGATCCATTTATCAATTATGTCGGAATATCATGTTTGTGTTGACTAGAATGATTGTATCCATCATTAAAAGTATCACAGTATAAATTTGAAAAAATAATT
Organism: Leucinodes orbonalis; assembly: GCA_019425675.1. Classification (NCBI taxonomy): domain Eukaryota; kingdom Metazoa; phylum Arthropoda; class Insecta; order Lepidoptera; family Crambidae; genus Leucinodes; species Leucinodes orbonalis. The sequence goes on from PQWD01009561.1 coordinate 65,898, forward strand.
GAGATCATTATTATCATCAGCATGAGCCTGTTTTGATATCCCACAATAGGCAGAGGCCCTTCCGCACTGCACTTCTATAAGGTGATTGGGCCGTAACTTGACGACCCATATGGTGTAATGGTTGAGACGTCGGCTATTACACCAAGGGTGTCGGGTTCGATCCCCAGGCAGCACAAACTTGTATGCATGAACATATCCGTTTGTATTCATCTGGGCTGGGTGTTTTCTATGTGTAATATGTTTGTAATAACAAAAAAAGTATAAAGTATAAAGTATGTTTATCAATTGTTTAGTACCCATATTACAGGCTAATGCTTAGTTTCGAGCTGAATGGCGCTGTGTGAATGTCAGTGAATATTTATTATTATCGATGAGTGTAGTCTTTCCACACATCATGGCTATTCAGAGACCCACCACACGGTTTAATACATATTGTTGGATTGAACACTTACTAGGAATAATTTTCCCAACAAATAGTATATTTACTATTGTAAAGGCTAGTTCCGCGACAGATTTTTTATTTTGATGAATATGATGCAACCTAAGGTGTATCACGCAAACTCAAATAATGCCTATTTACCCTTGCCTTGAAAACCCCTTATTATGTATCGGGAAACAGACCCAGGAAAGTATCCCACTGGCTTGCAGTTTTCGAGCGGTTATGATCATAGATTAAATTAGTGTAAGATTTGTTAGTTGTCCATAATAAATAAATAAATGAAGGTTATCTAATGAACATCACGCGGGTTATGTGGTTGACAGCCAATATATAGGCTATTAGCATTACCCATAGAGCTAGGTAGTTAGGTAGCCGGTCACATTCCGAATTCCATGCATGCTTGCATATAGGCAGGGCCCGGGCTACACTGAATATGTAATATCTAATAACGCTCATTTACGTTTCTATTGACGACCCATGCGGTGAAGCAGTTGAGGAGTCGGCTATTGCAGCAAGAATTTTGGATTAGGCAGTAAAAAAATATTGTATCTTAAATATATAATTATACAGCCCAAAGGAAAGCAATAAGCTTCGAATGTGGTTATTAACGGATTTTTTTCTACAAACACCCAGGCCAATGTTCGTTCAAATAAATGTTTGTACTTCCCGGAGATCAAGTCCAGAACCCTTGGTTTAGTAGCCCAAAATTGAACCATTACATTGGTTATCGTTTTATATTTATTAATCTTCTATTCAACCTATCGCAGTCCACTGCTGGACATAGTCTCCCATTTTGCGCCAGATATCCCGGTCCTCCGCTTTTCTCATCCAGCCTCCACCAGCGGCCTGTCGCAAGTCGTCGGTCCATCGGGCCGAGGGCCTCCTACGCTGACGCGGTCTCCACTCCAGAAATCGTCTGCTCCAACGGCCATCGGTTCTGCGACATACGTGACTAGCCCACTGCCACTTCAACTTGCTGATCCGGCGCGCTATGTTAACTTTAGTTCTCTTACGGATTAAATCATTTCTGATCTTATCCCTAGAGAGACCCGAGCATAGCTCGCTCCATA